>OU343221.1:161420454-161709982 GCA_910596185.1 Chrysanthemum makinoi
CCTATTTCTACGCATAAGGTTCTACGCCTAAGAATCCTACGCCTAAGCACAATCTCTACGCTTAAGCATCCTACTCGTAACTTCTTTGGTCTACGCCTAAACTCTTTCTACGCATAAAGGTTTAAAAAAAAAAAAAAAAAAAAAGGTCGAAGAAACTTCTACATCAATAAGCACAAGAACCTTATAATGTGATTTTTTTTTATTATTATTTTTTTTTCAAAAGTCACATTTTGACCCATTTTTTTACCACAATTTCACACAAAAACATGTAACACATGTGACACCCCCCTCAACTTAAAGCATTGCATTGTCCCCAATGTAAAAACTTTAAGTTGAAATTTTGGTTAAAAATCACTTTGACAAACACATACACACAAAAACCTAACTCACTTTCGTAGAAATCACGGTTGCATTTAGAGCATGCAACAAGCCTTTTAAACCACTCAAGAGCCGAGTGGACGAGTTTAGTCTCGTGAGGGTTTGTAGTGAACACACCCACAAAGTTTTTAACACACACAAAAATAAGAAAATAAAAAGAACAATAAACTAGAAAGAACATACACACACACTACAACCCACGGGTTGCCTCCCGCGAAGCGCTAAGTTTAACGTCGTCAGCCCGACATAACTCATTGGAGCTATTGAGACGGTTGAGGTGGTTCCAAGTAAACCACATCAACCGTGGCCATATGATCACTATCCAACACAACATACGGCTTCAAACGGTGTCCATTGACTTTAAACGGCTCTCCACCAACCATATTTTTTATTTCAATGGCTCCATGTAGAGAGACTTGAGTCACAACGTATGGACCCGTCCATTTACTTCTTAATTTTCCGGGAAAGAGCTTAAGTCTAGCATTGAATAACCAAACTTTTTGACCCACCGAGAAAGATTTCTTGGTGATGTGTCGGTCATGAAAAGCCTTAGTTTTCTCCTTATAAATCCGGGCACTCTCATAAGCATCACGTTTAATCTCATCTAATTCAGATAATTGAAGTTTCCTAGAATTACCCGCATTATCTAAGTCCACATTAACCTGCTTAATTGCCCACTCAGCCCTATGCTCAATCTCAACCGGTAAATGACACGCCTTGCCATATACCAACCTATACGGTGACATTCCAATAGGGGTCTTAAAAGCCGTCCTATATGCCCACAAGGAATCATCTAACCTCAGGGACCAATCCTTCCTATCGCTACGAACGACCTTTTCTAATATTCGCTTAATCTCCCTATTAGATACTTCTACTTGTCCACTAGTCTGTGGGTCATAAGGGGTAGCTATTCTATGATTAACCCCATAGTGTTTCAATAATTTACCAAATTTGAAGTTCTTAAAGTGGGAACCCCATCACTAATGATGGCCTTGGGGATTCCATGCCTAGCAAAGATATTTTTCTTAACAAACTTAAGAACTACACTATGGTAATTTGTTCTTGTAGCCTCAGCTTCTACCCACTTAGAGACATAGTCAACTGCCACCAAAATATACATATTACCATGGGAGGTAGGGAATGGACCCATAAAATCAATACCTCACACGTCAAAGATCTCAACAAAAAGTATTGGATTCATAGGCATCTGATCACGCCTTGAAATCCCACCAACTTGTTGGCAACGAGTACATGCTTTCACAAAAGACTGTGCATCCTTGAATATAGTCATCCAAAAGAAGCCGCTCGGCAGACTTTGTGCCCGCTTCAAGACCAAAGTGTCCCCACACGCATAAGAATGGAAATGAGCCAATATGTCCATATGCTCGTCATCGGGAATACACCTCCTAACAACTTGGTCAGCACACACTTTATAAAGATCCGGATCCTCCCAAAAATAATGCTTCAATTGAGAAAAGAAGTATTGTCTTTGTTGTTTGGACCAAGTAATCCGGCAGCCTTTTTAACTACAAGGTAGTTAACAATGTTTGCATACCATGGGATCTTAGAAACTTGGAATAAGCTTTCATCAGGAAAGCTTTCTTTAATCACGCCGATGGATTGAACGGAGGAGGGATAATCTCGACAAATGGTCGGCAACCACATTTTCCGACCCCTTCTTATCCCGGATTTCCAGATTAAATTCTTGTAACAGCAGAATCCACCTAAGCAACCTTGGTTTTGTCTCTTTCTTGGTTAATAAATGTTTCAAGGCACTATGATCTCAAAATACTATCACCTTAGAATGCCCCCAAATATATGAACGAAACTTATCGAGAGCAAAAACCACGGCTAGCAATTCCTTTTTAGTAGTGGTGTAATTCATTTGAGCTTCTGAAAAAGTCTTACTAGCATAAAAGATCACAACGGTTTCTTATCGACCGATGTCCTGCATCCGCCAATGCATAATCGCCGCATCACACATGATCTCGAAAGGCTTTGACCAATCAGTGATCAGAATCGGGCTTCTACAAGCTTTTGCTTAAGCATATTAAATGCTTTAAGACATGCTTCATTAAAGTCAAATCGCGGCCTCTTTTGAGAGTAAATTACAAAGAGGCTTTGATATAGCAATCTGAAATATTTAATAAATCTGTAGAACCCTCGCATGACCAAGAAAAGATCGCACAGCTTTAATGTTAGTTTTAGGAGGAAGGGTTGAAATTATTTGCACCTTGGCACGGTCAACCTCGAATCCTTTTTCAGAAACGACGTGTCCTAATACAATTCCCTCTCAAACCATGAAATGGCTCTTCTCCCAACTAAGCACTAGATTAGTTTCGGTGCATCTTTTTAACACACTTTCAAGCTGACCCAAACACTTTAATGATTGACCAAAGATGGAGAAATCATCCATGAATATCTCTACAGATTCTCCAACCATGTCCGAAAAGATGCTCATCATGCACCGTTGAAAGGTAGCGGGTGCATTACACAGACCAAACGGCATTCGACGGAATACAAATGTCCCATAAGGACATGTAAAAGTTGTTTTGGCCAGGTCATCGGGATGGATGGGTATTTGATTATATCTGGAGTACCCATCCAAGAAGCAATAGAACTTCTGACCGGAAAGCTTCTCAACTATTTGATCAATGAAAGGTAGTGGGAAATGATCTTTAGATGTGGCTGTTAATACAAATAAGCCGTAAAAACGTTTATTTATATTTTACGATCTTCTAATGTTTTGTCGATAACAAACGTAAAATCATATTAATGAAACAAATAAAATACGTAAATGGTTTGAACTAACAGTTTCTAACATATTCACATTTTCACATAAAACACGAAAACAAGTATAAGTGATTTTATGATTTAGTAATACATATGTACAACAACTAGTGTTTACATATTTGGATAAAATATACACATAACTAGTATGTAGTATATTGGGTAATATAAATGGGTAGAAACTTAAGTATCACAACCCATTGGGCAAATACATTGAATGTAGTTAGGTATAACCCAAAGCCCATAACCCATGGATCTTGACCCATAACCCATTGTATGATATCATGCTTATATCACATATGGATAATACCCATAACCCATGGATCAGCCCATACCCAAGTGACTAAGTGCATTGCACTCAAAGATACATTGTATCTAGCCAAAGATCCATGGTTCAACCCATGACCCATGACCCATAACCAAAATACCCATGGGTAAAGAGGAGCGTTCCACGGATCCCTAGCTTTGTGCTAGCCGGATCCCAAGTGGAAGGGATCCGTGGGATCCGGGGAACAGTAGGATTTTTCCTCTATAAATAGTGAGCCATTTCTTCATTATTGATCATCCCTTTCTAACACACTTTCCCCCTTGAATTAAATCTCAGTAACCTTAGATCCAAGAGATCTATGTTTGTAGTTTTGTTTTTGTGTGATCTTTTAGGTTCCTCTAAAAGGCAAGATTACCACCTTTTTAAGTCAAGCAAGCTCAAGTCCATGAGTTGCCATGCTTCCTCATCATCAAGGCTACTGAGGTCTTCTTGTTGATGATTCCTTTCTTTCCTCAAAGAAGTGTAGTGTTGAAGACATTTGTGAAAGATGTCTCAAGTGTCAAGACGAAGATATTAGTGAAGGGTATCTATCGTCTATAACATAAGCACGTGTGGTAGGTGCTTAGAAGTCAAGACAAAGAAGCATTAGTGAAAGGTGCTTAGAAGTCAAGACAAAGAAGCATTAGTGAAAGGTGCTTAGAAGTGAAGACACAAGACATTAGTGAAAGGTGTCTTGTAGATCTAGTCAAAGGCATTAGTGAAAGGTGCCTTAGATGTACATTCGATATGGTGTGTTTCGATGTACAAGATAGACTAGTATTAGATCCAAGGATATTGATATCCTTGATGATGTTGTAAAGGAGTAGATCTCCTTTGGTATTAGTCGTTGGTGTAGTGTGGCAGTAGTTCCTCCACTGCAATGGAACTAGGTGCTTAGCCTAGTACCTAATAAAGGGTAGGCGATATTGTGAAGGTGTAGTTCACCTTGGAGTGAAAGAACTAGGTACTTAGCCTAGTACCTTATAAACGGTAGGCGAAGTTGTGTAGGTGTGGTTCACCTTGGAGTGAAAGAACCCAGTGGTTAGCCTAGCACCGGAAAAAGGGTAGGCGACGTTGTGAAGGCTTCTCCGCCATAAGGATATTGGTGTAGTGATTACGAACTCTCGAGTAGGTGACTCGGGGAGTGGAGTAGGGCAAGGAAGGTGTCCTTGTAGCCGAACCACTATAAATACTTGTGTTGTGGTTTTGTGCTTCTTACTCTTATCTTTTCATTACTTTCCTTTATATGCTTGTTTATCAACATCCAACACACACATCCAAATAGATTGACATAAGTCGATCTAAATAGATTAAAAGGAAGTTTTAATTGGCAAAACTATTCAACCCCCCCTTCTAGTTTTCCACAATTGGCATCAGAGCTTCGTTACCAAGTTTCTTGAAGTATATTGTACTTTAAAAACTTGATACGATCCATGGTTAATTGAAAACTACAAAGAAGGTTTTTCATAAAAACAAACACCATGTCTTTTAAAAACTATATGTTTGGATGTTGATTTAATAACAACATTTTTCTTATTTACTTTTTCATTTAATTGCACTAATCTTCTTTGTCATGTTGATTTGTCGAGAAGCTCATACCCACCAAGCTTTAGGAGTCGCTTGGTAACAAGAATACCTTCCTTAAGAAGGTATCTTAATCGTAAAGAAGCGGGAATCGTCTAAGTGACATTTGTTGTGTCATTTGTAAAGACATTCCTAAGTACGCTAGAGGTATGATTTTCCTTTTACTTTGCTTGATAATTAAGTATACCTATTTAGGTATTTATATGATTATCTTGTGTACTTGTACATAGTTTACATGAAGCTTCATTAGGAAGCCTTTTTCTCACATACGTGTTTTACTTCTCATCTAAATTCATGGTATATAAAACTTATGTTTTGTCTCTTTTCAAATAATCCTCCTTCCCTATAAATAATCCCACCGTCAACCACTCTACCAAACCCTCACTCTTTTCAAATCCTCCAATTTCAAAATTTTCTCTTATTTAAAAACTTCATCTTCCTCCTCATTTTCATCTCAACCGAAACCAAGAAGATCCATCATCAACATGGTTTACATCGCACTCGTGCTCATCGCCCTAACACTCATCGCACTTGTGTTCCCTATGATGAAGTTCACATATGGAGACATTTACTTTGTGTTGTTAATCTACATTGGGATCATATACCCAATCCTTTGTATCATCCTTAGTATTGAAATGCAATATTATTAATAATCTAGTTTATCCAGGTTATTTTTATCATAATGTGTTTGTCACTTATTTTGATTTATATGTTTTATATTCTTTCGTGATACATTAGAAGTCATGTATGCATGCTAAAAGAAATTGTAGGATAAAACATATTTCGTGGTATAAAAATTGTAAAACCTATGTTTTATCAAATCTGTTTATGTTACTACAGATCCACGGATCCCGGAAGATATACTAGCCAGATCCCTTTTGTAAAGGAACCGTAGGATCCGTCCTACTGGAAAACAGTTTTCATGCAAGATTAAAAACCAATATCTTTCTAAATGTAATAATCCACTAGAAAGTCAAAACCTTGAGTAAGTTAAAGTGTTAAATACCATTTTTAATAAAAATCTAGTAAAAACATTAAATTATCATAGGTTGACCACAAACATCTCTTTTTATTAACTTATCATGTTTATAGGTTCAACTATGACGCGTGAATATGAGTTTGATTTTTCACTCACTAGCGTCTACACTCCGAACATCTCTCTCGAACCCAACACACCTGGCAATCATGTATGTGGGTTCAATAATCTCGAAAACCGTCACTTCCACGAAGGACGTATTGTAGACACCTCTCTACAATTCGAAGAAGGTATCAATACCTCCTTCCGAGCCATAGGACTAGAATGCCTTCTTGAAATCAACAAGAAGATATGTCCAAGGTTCATAATGGAATTCTTCCGTCAAGTCGAACTCGTTCGTAACGAGGATCGCTCTCTATCTCTTTGGTTTTATATCAAAAACCAAAAGTTCACTCCCCTTGGGCATTTTGCTCACATCCTCCGGATTCCAAATCATGGACAATGTGCCTTCATCAAAGATTGGTCTCTTGATTCTCTCTTCAACTTTCATGAAGAAAATAGTCCATATTGTTCACACATACCCTCTCCGGAAGATTTAAATCGCATAATATGCAAACCTCGACCGTATTACTCCGATCCAAACATTATCTTTACAAGGGATATCCGAGAAGAGTACAAGCCTCTTGCACTCATCCTACGTGAAAATGTTTGGAGTCTTAGGGGAAATCGAGAAATTCTTCCCGCTTGTTGTGCTCACATGTTGTACTGTTTGCTAACACAACAACCCTACAATCTCGCCTACTTCTTCACAAGGCGAATTGAAATTCTTCAAGGCTCCAAGAATAAACTCATCCCTTATGGAATGTTCTTGACACGCCTCTATCATAATGTTATGCACTTCCATCCTCAATTTCAAAGTCCGTTATACGTACTTGTGAACAAGATGATGGAACCGCTAAACATATCTCTCATGAAGACTTTCTTCATTCTTGATTCCACCAACACTCATCAATCACATAATGATCCTCCTAGCGAAAACACTCAAGGAAACTAATAGTATTCCAAAATAGGATCAAATCTCTAGTACTCGTGCTTTATCAATGTAATCCAATTTCCTTCATGAAATAAAACATTTTACATTTGATATCTTAGTATTAGAACTCTTTTTAGACTATCCTTGAGATATAATGCATTGTCAAGATCATTGCATATCTTTAGTAAAGGTCCTGCTGAGCAGATAGGCGGATCCCAAAGATTGTACTAGACGGATCCCTACTCTTAGGGAACTGTGGGATCCGGCAAACAGAAAATGCAATTGCAAAGCATTATATTTCAAACAT
Organism: Chrysanthemum makinoi; assembly: GCA_910596185.1. Lineage (NCBI taxonomy): Eukaryota > Viridiplantae > Streptophyta > Magnoliopsida > Asterales > Asteraceae > Chrysanthemum > Chrysanthemum makinoi. The sequence goes on from OU343221.1 coordinate 161,427,830, forward strand.
ATCCTTAGAACACCTCACACATTAAGCTAAACATAGTGTCTTAAGGCAAAATTAAGTTCTTATCAATATAGGTTAATCTTTCCTACTCATACATAACTCACCTAGATCACACTCTAAGACGATTGTAGATCTACCGTTTTGTCCTTAATCCATTACTCTTCCGCTCTTAAACTCACACTTCATTTTTTACTTGATCTCTCTCATCTAGCCTTAGAGATCTTTCGATTATGGCAAAATTGATCATTAATCATCCTCGACTCAAAATTGATCAAAGTTGATCAAAATCTAGTTTTCCCATCTCAAAGCTTCTAGGATATCTTCCTAAAACAAACCTGATCTATAGGATCATTTAGCTTCAATTGACACTCTAAATCTTTAGTGCCATCCTTGCTCATCCATTGGTACTCTTGAAAGTTCCAAATCCTTCCATAAATAACAATCATTAGCTACATCATTCATTGCCTTCAAGTACTCAAGCACCCCTTCATTTAAAACACTTAGGAGGACTGAAACACTCAAGATGATATAGGTTTTAGATCTTAGAAACATAATTTCCACCCTTTCATAACTGCTGAAAGCCTGATCCCTAGGATTAGCCTATACGGATCCCTATAAGGAAGGAACCGTGGGATCCGGATGACAGTTTATGTCAAATCTTGCTAAAACAATCATTTCAACTCATCTTCCAAACTCAAACACTCCATCTCATCTTAAATGAGTTTCTAGATCAGTGCAACCTCTGAAGTTGACTCTTGTGCATGTCAATCATCACATTCCAATGAATCCTAGTTGCTTAAGGCTTAAATGCACTTGCCAAATCTCTTAGTTTATAAACCACCTTGTTAGGACCTCCATAGTCATCACTCTCATCCTAACTTTCAGCTCTTGCAACCTCTTGAAATCATCTCATCATGAGGAAAACCCCAAGTAATAACTTATCCACCAAAGAACCACCCATGAAAAAAGCTCGTGTTATACACGAAATTTCTTCAACCGAATCATCTCCCGTCAAGCCAACAAATGATAGAAGTCTCCATTATCCAATCAAACCAATTCCTAAAAGCATAGTACCCACAAAACTACCTATGCCAAACACCACCATACCTCCTAGGCCAAACAATATCATCTCCACTAAACCATCACCATTGGTTCCTAGAGCTATTTCATTTACATCCCCACTATCATCACCTCACCTCTACAATTTAGAGGACTTGCCTCCTAGGCCGTCTCATCCGCTTCCGCCGACAACATTCTCCTCATTATGAGAAATAATGATTCAAAATCAAGGTGTTGAGTCAACACTTGCTCCGGCTTCCTTTTCGCCGTTTCCATCATATAATCCCATTTGGATTATGAGAAATCATCAAAGTCAACCACCCGACCATATGGAAGTTGACACTTCTCTACCACCACCATCATTTTTGGTTGAGTCATTATCAAATGCACCTCCACCAATCCCTCCATCGTTTGAAGCTCCACAAGCCGCTTCACTTGATTCTTCGAATCAAGCCATTTCACTTCTTCCACCACCACTACCTAGCCATGACAAAGATTGCTATCATTGTCAACATGTTGAAAGGTTGATACATGAAGTACGAGAAGACCAACGTTTCATGTTCTATCATCTCCTCGAATGTTTCAACGAGATTAAACCTAATCAAAACTTGAGCTAGAAGATTTTAGTGGTGTCCTAGCATCAAGCGATAGTTTGTTAAGAAATTCCTAGTCATGTGTTTTCTTATTTTCTTAGTTTTTAGAGTCATGTATATCATAAATCTAGTTTTATTAAATGGAATTACATCCTACTTGTTATTTTGTTGAGCATATGATTTGTGTGATAACATTACTTGTTATATCACCTTGGCTGTAATTGAACAGCTAATATGGATCCCTCATAATTGCCTAGACGGATCCCTACTAGGAGGGAACCGTGGGATCCGTAAGACAGAAAGCTTTCTTTCTACTAACTTGAATCACATTTGCCGGAAATTGTGAACTATACTTGCTTTCTAACCTTTGTTTTGTAATTATTCAATTTACACATGAAGACTTTGACATCCTAAAGCTAGGGGGAGCTTTATGTCAAAGCAATACATTGCAAATTACTTGCAATACTAGGTTTACATTTCGTGACATCCCTTTGCAAATAATTGCAATCATCAAGGGGGAGCACATTCGTCTTTTAGACGATATCTTTTGCAAACTTATTTGCAAACAAACTAGATTAGTATCATTTACTTGACGCCCTTACATAGGGATGGACTCGTCAAGGGGGAGTAAAGACGAGATCCTTTCCCGTTATTTTCTCTCTAATTCTTTTTAGTTTTAATTATTTCACATGTTTTTCTTAAAAACAATATGTTGCCTTCCTTCAAACACTTTTTGTTTCGACAAAAAGGGGGAGAAGTAAGTAAAAACTACAAATTCAAACTTTTACAAATTTTAGCTTTTCCTTAAAATAATTTTATGTTTTGTCATCAACAAAAAGGGGGAGATTGTTAATACAAATAAGCCGTAAAAATGTTTATTTATATTTTACGATCTTCTAATGTTTTGTCGATAAAAAACGTAAAATCATATTAACGAAACAAATAAAATACGTAAATGATTTGAACTAATAGTCTCTAACATATTCACATTTTCACATAAAACACTAAAACAAGTATAAGTGATTTTATGATTTAGTAATACATATGTACAACAACTAGTGTTTACATATTTGGATAAAATATACACATAACTAGTATGTAGTATATTGGGTAATATAAATGGGTAGAAACTTAAGTATCACAACCCATTGGGCAAATACATTGAATGTAGTTGGGTACAACCCAAAGCCCATAACCCATGGATCTTGACCCATAACCCATTGCATGATATCATGCTTATATCACATATGGATAATACCCATAACCCATGGATCTACCCACACCTAAGTGACTAAGTACATTGCACTCAAAGATACATTGTATCTAGCCAAAGATCCATGGTTCAACCCATGACCCATAACCAAAATACCCATGGGTAAAGAGGAGCGTTCAACGGATCCCTAGCTTTGTGCTAGCCGGATCCCAAGTGGAAGGGATCCGTGGGATCCGGGGAACAGTAGGATTTTTCCTCTATAAATAGTGAGCCATTTCTTCATTATTGATCATCCCTTTCTAACACACTTTCCCCCTTGAATTAAATCTCACTAACCTTAGATCCAAGAGATCTATGTTTGTAGTTTTGTTTTTGTGTGATTTTTTAGGTTCGTCTTAAAGGCAAGATCACCACCTTTTGAAGTCAATCAAGCTCAAGTCCATGAGTTGCCATGCTTCCTCATCATCAAGGCTACTGAAGTCTTCTTGTTGATGATTCATTTCTTTCCTCAAAGAAGTGTAGTGTTGAAGACATTAGTGAAAGATGTCTCAAGTGTCAAGACGAAGATATTAGTGAAGGGTATCTATCGTCTATAACATAAGCACGTGTGGTAGGTGCTTAGACGTCAAGACAAAGAAGCATTAGTGAAAGGTGCTTAGAAGTCAAGACAAAGAAGCATTAGTGAAAGGTGCTTAGAAGTGAAGACACAAGACATTAGTGAAAAGTGTCTTGTAGATCTAGTCAAAGGCATTAGTGAAAGGTGCCTTAGATGTACATTCGATATGGTGTGTTTCGATGTACAAGATAGACTAGTATTAGATCCAAGGATATTGATATCCTTGATGATGTTGTAAAGGAGTAGATCTCCTTTGGGATTAGTCGTTGGTGTAGTGTGGTAGTAGTTCCTCCATTGCAATGGAACTAGGTGCTTAGCCTAGTACCTAATAAAGGGTAGGCGACGTTGTGAAGGTGTAGTTCACCTTGGAGTGAAAGAACTAGGTACTTAGCCTAGTACCTTATAAAGGGTAGGCGACGTTGTGTAGGCGTGGTTCACCTTGGAGTGAAAGAACCCGGTGGTTAGCCTAGCACCGGAAAAAGGGTAGGCGACGTTGTGAAGGGTTCTCCGCCATAAGGAGATTGGTGTAGTGATTACGAACTCTCGAGTAGGTGACTCGGGGAGTGGAGTAGGGTAAGGAAGGTGTCCTTGTAGCCAAACCACTATAAATACTTGTGTTGTGGTTTTGTGCTTCTTACTCTTATCTTTTCATTACTTACCTTTATATGCTTGTTTATCAACATCCAACACACACATCTAAATAGATTGACATAAGTCGATCTAAATAGATTAAAAGAAAGTTTTAATTGGCAAAACTATTCAACCCCCCCTTCTAGTTTTCCACAGTGGCGTCATTCAGCTTACGGTAATCTATGCACACTCTCCAGCCAGTCACTGGTCGGGTGGTGAGTCTTTCCCCGCTCTCGGTTTCCACAACGGTGATACCGGCCTTTTTAGGCACCGTTTGCGTGGGACTTACCCATTTACTATCCGATATGGGATAGATGATGCCAGCATCTAGCCATTTGAGAACTTCCTTCTTCACTACCTCCTTCATATTAGGATTCAAGCGCCTTTGCGCATCTCTTGATGGTTTAAAATCTGGGTCCGTAACAATTCGGTGCATACATAATGAAGGGCTAATTCCTTTCAAGTCTGCAATTGTCCATCCCACTGCTGCTTTATACTTGGAAATCACTTTCAACAGTGCTTCCTCTTGTGATCCAGAAAGATCAGAAGCAACAATAACAGGTAAAGTATTGTTAGGACCTAGAAAAGTATATTTGAGATTGGATGGCAAAGGTTTCAGCTCAAGAGTTGGAGGCACCTCTAGCGACGGCTTTGTGGCCGTGTCAAAAGTAGCAGGCAAGGGCTCCACTTTATAAGACCAAGGTGGTTTTTTATGGTCCATAGAACTGACCAAACACTCTTGAATCGCTTGAACTTCAGCAACATCAAAAATCTCATTATTCTCACCAGTTAAATACAATTCTAAAGGATCAACCTTAAGCATACGAGGTGCATGCTTTTGGACTTCCTCATCAATTACATCCACTTGGTAGCATTCATTCATAGTAGGAGAATTCACAGAACTAAACACATTCAATCTTAGCTTCTTATTGTTGAACGCAATATCCATGGCTCCAGTTCGACAATTAATCCTAGCATCTATCGTGGCTAGGAATGGTCGCCCAAGGATAATGGTTGGTAGAAGTCATCAACTTTTACAATAACATCCTCTAAGATACCTCTAGGAATTTTGGTAGATCGATCGGCTAAGGAAATTATAGTGTTAGTCTTACGAAGAGTTCCTAAGTCATACTTATCGACCAGACTAGCAGGAAGGATGTTGATACTAGCACCGAGATCAAGGAGCGCCTTCTTAATGGCAATATTTCCCACCACAATTGAAATCAATGGTGCTCCAGGATCTTTGAATTTTGGAGGAAGAGAGTTAGATAAGACTGCACTAACATGCTCAGTTAGGTCAACCTTTTTAGGTACAGTTGCCTTCAGCTTCCTCTTTTGAGTACACAAGTCCTTTAAAAACTTGGTATATGCAGGAATTTGCTTGTTAGCATCAATAAGGGGGAGATTGATCTTTACTTGCTTGAAATTCTCCCACATATCCTCAGAATGAGGACCATTTTTAGCCAATCTAGCAGATGCTGATTTTTCCAAAGCTGCGGGGTAAGGAGTGGTTGTGCTTGACACACCACCCTCCCCAACTTTGGGTGATTGAGTAGCTTCAGGATTCTAAGTTGGTGGTTTTGGAAAATCTTTCGTCAAATCATTAACTAACTCAGAATCAGACTTAACACTATCAGCCTTTTTACCTTTAACAGTAATCTCGTCATCAGTAACGAAATCCTCGACATCATGTGAGAAGTCATGAACACTTGGAAATTTGATGTCATTGTTGTAGATTTTACCACTTCGAAGAGATGTCACCATATTCACATGCTCAGGACCATCTGGATTATGCTTTGGATTAAGAGTGGGATAGCTTGGAAGCTTACCCGCTTCTCGTTTGCGCACCTCTTCAGCCAACTGCCCCAGTTGTCTTTCAAGATTTACTACATATTTGGAAAGGGACTCAAACCTTAGGTTTGCACCTTGATTAGACTTGGCCAACTCGCTTAGGATCAAGTCAAACTTTTGGTCAACATTGGATTGTTGGCCATTGTTTGAACCTTGACCTTGACTTTGGTATTGTTGTGGCCTTTGTTGGTAATTGTTAGGGCGACGGTCGTCATCCTTCCAACGGAAGTTGGGGTGATTATGCCATCCTGGATTGTAACTATTGTAGAATGGGTCGTTTTGTGGACGGTTTCCATAGACTCCATTTACCTCCGCATTCGGTGGTGCCCCCCAACTTTGACAATTATTGACTGAATGACTCGGATCACCACACATTGAGCACACGTCATGCGACATATGCGACACATTTGAGGCACTTTTTCCTAGATTTCTCAACAAAAGATCGAATTTCTTACTTAACTCACTAATTTCAGAATTTGTGCCATGATGGTTAGACACAGAATTGGCGGAAGATTTGTTGTTTCGATCCACTGAAGGTTGGGTCTTGGAACCCTTGCTCAGCTTTTCAAAGAACTCTCATTCTTCCTCCATGGGCCGTGAGAAAAACGTTCCCCCACTAGTTGCCATCACAAATTGTTGGTTGTGATAATCCAACCCATCATAGAAAACTTTGACAAGCTCCCATTTTGGAACATCGTGGTGAGGGCAACTTCTTAACAACTCTTTGAGTCTACTAAAAGCTTCGTGAAACTGCTCGCCTGGGATTTGACGAAAGGATTTAATCTTATTTCTAATGGCAGCAGTTTTGCTTATAGAATAGAATTCATCAAGAAAGGCGGATTGCATTTCAAACCATGAGTTAATACTACCTAGTTCGAGAGATGTGAACCAGGCCTTAGCTTGATCTTTAAGAGAAAAAGGAAAAAGGCGAAGTCTTACCCCATCCTTAGTGGTGTTATTAACCTGATATGTATCTGCAATGGAGAAAAACTCGCGCAGATGTGCGTACGGCTCCTCATGACCTCTAAACACGGGTAAGATCGCTATGAGGTTCGGCTGGATCTTGAAGTTGCTCACAGCCCCATTAGCGGTAGTTGGATAGACAATCGGGGAGGGATCATCGAAGTTCCCCGGTCTATAATAGGAATCCACACCCTGTGGTGGGGATTCTGCACCGGCGGCATCGTCGTCACCTGGCATTTCCGTGAAAAGCTCTTCTAAACCTGCAAAATCAAGGTTAGTAGAAAACTGTCTAGCTGCTTTCCTCCTCAACCTTGCGCTTCTCTCTACCTCGGGATCGTAAGCTAACGGTGATGTACGTCCCGATCTGCGCGTGCGCATACACTAACTTGCACACTCACAATCAACAAAACAAACAAACAAACAAAACAAAAGAAAAATAAAATCTTTTTGTATTTTTTATTTTTATTTTAAAACTATTAACAAAAACTTAAACCAAAAGCGCACTCACTCCCCGGCAGCGACGTCAAAATTTGACAGGCTCGTTGTACCAATCAAAATTAACCTAATTACCTTATACTAGATAGGGCAAGCGGGTATCGTATCCACGAGGAGTATGTGGTTTTAATTTAAGTTTTTGGGTGATCACTGATCAATAAAAGTTTTGGTTTTGAAATTTTAATAACTAAAATTTTAATAACTAAATTACTAATTAAACTAAATTCTATGAAATAAATAATTGATTTAACTTAATAATAAAACAACTAATAAACTAAAAAGCAAATAAACAAATAAAGATTCAATAAGCAAATAAAAGCGAAGTTGTGAACAATTGAGTGAAAAGCAATCCCTCCCGGCTCCGGATATATTGATATGACTAAGTTACTGATTATTACTAATGCTTGCTTTGTATTAATTGAAAAGGATAATTTTGGGCACAAGTTATGTTTACCACACGAATTGTCCTAATACCTAAACTAGTTGGACTCGACACAATTTGTTGACTAGCAATAACATGTCTTCTAATAATCCTATTAATTAATTTTATAATTATTTAATGAACAATTAAGGGAACAAATTATGTTAAACATACGAGCGTCTTAACCCTTATGCTACTTAGGCTTGGCACAATCGTTAACTAGCAATAAAATGTCTCACAATAATTCAATAAAATAATTATACTAAAACATTAAATTCAAATAAATGATATGCAATAAAATCATATGTTTGACAAATAAATTATAATCTGTAAACATGATCAAACCAAATATATCTTTTATCGGGAGAGATTACAAGATGCTTAGCCGTGCATGACAAACGTAGATATCATATTTATTCTAATATGCATGGTACGCACAAATATGATCAAGACTAAAAATGATTAAAACCTTGTTGGCACGATCGTCAAGATATCATATAACATACAATGATTAAGAATATTATGGCTTGTCCAATGATATCAAAAAGGCAGCTGATCACTACTTCTGTTTGTGAATTGTGAATGACGAATGGATCTCTTCTTTGTTTCTTTCTTGTCAGTTTGTGTCCGGCCGTCTATGAATGAGATGGGGTCCTCTCGTATCAATCCGAATATATATGGGATAAAACCATTTTGTGGTTTCCTGCTCTTCACGTCCAAGACATAAAGCTACGTGGGCTAAAGGCCTTTTTCTTCTTCTTGCGCCTAAACCCACTTAACCAAAAATAATCACTGGGCTTTTCTATTGCCACGAGCAAAACGACGCGAAAACATTTTAATCTTGCATGTCTTCATTTTAAGCTTGTAATATCACAACTTAAGCTCATTTTTAGGCATAGCCTACATAATTACAAAACATACTCAAAGTACATGCATAACAATGAATAATGATGCAACAATGCGTAATTAACATGCTATAAGGGGTATGTAAAATACACCGATCAGGCTGCTCTCAAGACAAGATTTGGAAGTAATGATGCTTCCAAGAAGATGCATAGAAATCTGTTGAAGCAACAGTTTGAAACATTCACTGTTGGTGAAAGAGAAAGTCTTGATGCTGCCTATGACAGATTCCAAAATCTTCTTAGTATGCTGGAGTTATACAAAGCAGAGGTATCTGTTGAAGATGCAAACCTGAAGTTCTTAAGAAGTTTGCCATCGATATGGCACGTGATTGCTACTATGATCAGAGGACAACCTGGTTTGGACACTATGGACTTTGATGATCTTTACAACCACTTAAAGGTATATGAGCATGAGATGAATGGCCAAACAAGTTCAAAATCTCACAGTATTGCTTTTATGTCTTCTGAAAAGAAAGGAAGTACTTCCACTAAAAGTACTGCTTATCCTACTCAAAGTACTGTTGGTCAAAGTACTGTTTCTTATCCAACAAACACCATCCATTCTGATGAAGTTGTATGCTCATTCTTTCCTCAGCAAGCCACTTTACCCGTCACTTATGAAGAAGATTTGTTTCAAATTAAAGAAGATGCTTCTGAAGAAATTGATATAAGGTGGCAAGTTGCTATGATCACTGCTAGGATCAAGAAGTTCATGAAGAAAACAGGAAGAGGCATTGACTTCAAACCAAAACAGGGTATAACGTTTGACAAGGCCAAGATTGAATGCTTTAATCGTCAAAGAACTGGACACTTTGTAAGAGAATGCAAGTTTTGCTAAACATCAGGCAAACAGAATGATTGAGAAACCCAAGCTTGAACTAAGGGAAATTCCTATTACTAAACCAAATCCAAAAGCTTTGGTTGCTCAAGAAAATCTATCAGAGGTTGACTGGAGTGCTGAATTTGATGATAAACCAGTAACCTACTCTATGGTCACAGTGGAAGAGTTTGATTGGAGCACAACTTTTGATGAGGAACCCGGATTTGCTGCTTTGGGATCAAGAGATGGTCTTGGAAGCTTTGATTGGAGCATGGAAAGTGAAGAAGAACATGTTCTGCTTGCTATGGTAGCTACTTCACCAAGTTCACCCCTATCTCTGAGGTATGCTCTAAGTGTCATGATTTTTATCAAAAAGTGCTTAAAGATTATGTAACTGAAAGAGATAATTGTAGAAGGGCTAAGTCTAAGGTAGCTGGTTATCAAATTACTTTAGAGTTAATGGAAGCCAAAATAATAACTCATGAAAATAATGAAATGGCTTGGGCAGAAAAATATGAGCAATAGGATTATCAATTAAAATTAAGTGAATGGAAGTTAGGATGAAAGGTTTCTGAACTTGAAAAAATGACTAAAGAAAGGGATGAATTGTTAGAAAAATTTGCTGCTTGGGGAGAATCTGGCCTTTCACATGTTAGTTTTGTTGAAAACCAGAAAAGAGCACACATTAAAACTGGCCTAGGTTTTGGTATGGACTTTAGTAGCACAGAAGAGAACCCTCCTAGTGATAAAGAACAACTTGATTCGGAGTAGATAACAACTAGTGATGATGAACTCATTAGCACAGAAGAGAACACATCTAGTAATGAGGAATCAATTAGTCAACCACCTCCCGAATTTAAGAAAGACAAGGGTTATCATGCAGTCCCTCATCCCACTGGTAGTTTAGTAAAAAGTTTACTGGTCAATCTAATTCAGGTCCATCTAGTTCTGAAACCCCAAAAGAAACAATTGAGAAACCTAAGGATGATAATGTTAAGAGTCGAGCAGTACCTTCAACTCAAACTACTACTAAACATTCAACAATACCTTCAAGAAAAACTTTTCAAAATACTGCTAAACCTTTTTGGGATAATTTTGGTCAAAATAATTTTCATAATTCACCAAAAATTCAGGTTAGGTTTGGTCATAGAACTAAAGAAAGAAATTTTGGGAGTATAGGTCAAAAATTGTGTTTTGTTTGTTATAGTCCTGATCATTTGATTAAGAACTATGACTTTCACTCAGAATATCTAAGCAAATTCCCAAAGACCAGATCTACAAACCATAAGCCAAAGGAGACTAAAACAGTTTGGAATAATTCAGATAGGGTTAACCACAACAATTTCTCAAAAAACTATAGGTACCCTCACCAGAGAAGATCTTTTTCAAAACCATCAGTACCCTCAAACACCTTTCAAGGTACTGATAAACCAAAAGTTTCTCAAGCAGTACCTTCTCAAAGTACTGCTCAGTTTTCACCCAATCAAGGTACTGCAAGCACTTTATGGAATGGAAGCCCTAGGAGATCCAATTACTATCAATCTAGAAGGCGTTACACCTTAAAAAGAGTATCTAGATCAAAGAACTCTACACAAAAAGTTAAAACCAGCTGGGTTAAGAAAGAAAGTACTGATGGGGAACAAACAGTACTTTCAGCAAGTAAGAGTGAAACAGAGATTTTTGTTGAAAATAATAAAGAGAATTTTGATGAAACAAGGATTTTTGAAAAACCAACACAAGTTTTGGAACAACCAAAGATAATTGATCATGTGCTTAAAGACAGTGGAAATTACATACTTAAAGAATTTAAGTATGTCACTCCACAAGGGGAACACAAGTCAGTAATTGTGACAACTCGTATTTTCAGGTCATATTTCAAAACATTATTCATGCTTCATCATTCATCATTTATCGTAAATTAAGTTTACGAGCATTAAATTCACGTAACCGTGATGGTTTAGCTGTGAATTCATGAACATATCATCAAGGGCATTTCATATAGGCTAGGTTTAGTCTACATTTCATTGGCATCATCGTCATCATATCAATTTATGCATGGTTTTGCATTTTTCATTAAACGTTTATTTTCATATTAAATAAACGTTATCGCGTAATTAATTATTTTGAATATTTGATCCAACAATTCCAAAAATTATCCCAATATATTTTTATACTCATATTAAGTTTATAAAAATAATATTATGAGTTTACCCAGTGTTTTAAATTTATTTCGTATATAAATTGTTATGTTTATATAATTACGACGGTTCTTGTAAATTCAATCCGATAATTATTATTTCACTCAAATTTTACAAGAAATGTATTTTTATAATTTTTATGACCTCAATATATTTTATTGTGATCCGTTAAAATTTATTTTTAGCTAACGCCACCCTAAATGTTAAAATAAATACACAAGTTACTAATCATTCTTAAATAACTACACTTTATTTCTACCTATATGTATTAAACTACTTAAAATGCATCTACCTTTTTCTTTCTTTATGGTTGTCGACCAAAATGATGAGTCACTTGATAATTTGCAAATATCTCTTCAAGTAGATAGTATTTTACTCTTAAACTACACAACACATACACTTGATATTATCTAAGGTGTAAATTACACACTCTCTTCTTCCTCTCTTCCTCAAGAAAACCGGCCACCATTGGGACCATGGAGGAATCATCATAAAATTTTTAAAGACAAGGTTTTTAACACTCTAGTATCACTTGTTATTAAGGTTTTGCAATAAAAACCTTGGGTGATTAGGAAAATCCTTTGTTCTCATTAACCTCATCAAGTAACTAGTAAGCATTCATATTCATGTTTTTATTTCATATTCATTGTTATGGTCATTTCATTTTACTTGAGAAAACATGCAAGTCTCATGAGGTTTATACCACTTTTACATTGATTTTAAGAGTTATATATATATATTTGTTATCCTATAATTACTCCTTGTTATAAATCACTCTTGGTGATGTCTAGGAACCCATGACACCCTAAGAAGGTGTATGGTAGGATTAGAATAGCTTCGGAGTTGTTTTGAATGGGTTAGAATAGGTTTGGCGCGAGAAAAACTCATTTCGACAAGTCTAATTAAGGGTCTGTCCTTATTTTGAAAATCTGGAAAATCCGACAGTTTGTAAAATATTTTGGGCTAGATATTCAGAAAATACACTTTAAAACGAAAACGTGGCCGCTTGAATGGGTTAAATTGGAGCTATAACGAAGAAGTTATGAATTTTTGAAGTTTGACGACGAAAACTATAATTTTCTGGAAAATTCAGCATGCTGTCTCGACTTTTTACGAGCCAAAAGTGAGTCTTAAGCGTTGTTAAATGTGTCGACTTATCAAAAATATATTATTATATGTTATCACAATTCCGTGGATATAAAGAACGTAGAAAACGGACTTATAACGACAAAGTTATTCACATTTTAAAAAGTTGCCGTAACTTTATTCTATAAGCAAAATTAACATATTTTCTATTAAACACATACTACGGCAACCAAGGACCATGTTGAGGGTCGTTTTTAACAATGACGAATTACTTTTTATAAAGTGATGTCTTCTAGTAAAAGTAAGTTCGCCTGGCATATTTTCCAAAATGTCCAACCACTTGTCAAGCGGAGTTGTAACGAGTAAGATACGGTCACTTAAATTTTGCCGAAAACCATCCTTAAACTATATTTTGGACAAAAGTACCATACTTAACCTATATTTATCTCCGTGATCGAGACCTCTAGGATGAAAACTTAAACACTAAAACTTTGAGATAATGATACAAGCTTTCCAAAACCGTTGAGTTCGTTTCTTAACACTCGACGTACACCATTTTACGACTAGATTTTAGAGGCCGTTTAGTCACTTTCATGAAATATTTCAACGACATTATTTTACGACGAAAAGTTATAATTTCATAATAAATCACTAAATGATTATCGTCGGATATCATTTCAACGTAAATACATTTGGAGTAATTTAAAAATGGTCAAGACGTTAAAAGATTATTTCTCGACGAGAAATATTATTTTCAAAAATTCATAAGTGGTATAGATATCATCCGAATTGCATGCATAACATTACATCATGACTTATTACATATCATATCATCCATAATAGGTTAAGTTTAGAGATTCACGCTACATTTCGGTGTATCCACTTTTGTCATTATAATCATTGCAACAGGTGAGTTTCCATAGCCCCATTTTCAATTGTTTTAATATTTTTATTAAACTCTTTGGGGGAGATACATGCTCATCAACTTTTATGATATTCATGATTATTTGCAACTATATGTTTATCTGAACTGAATGTTTAGTCATATTCTATATCATTATTATTGAGCTAAAGGTCTTGGGATAATCATGGAACTAAAGGTCTTGGGATTATTATTGAGCTAAAGGTCTTGGGATTATTGTTGAGCTAAAGGTCTTGGGATTATTATTGAGCTAAAGGTCTTGGGATTATTTGAAACAACACTCATATGTGTTATATCAATTGAATATTGATAGATTTAGTAATGTGCCGTTATGTGAATTCATTTGACATCATGTGTTTGAACATAAAGTATACATATTTTGGCAATGGATTGTAAACACACAGGTTGCAAGTTTTGTATGGGCGGAACTTGGAACTGAGTGAATTTGCAATGCCTTTGCTGCATAAACGATTTGGAAAGGCTTTACATTTCAACACAAACTCTATGAACTCACTCAACCTTTGTGTTGACACTTTTTAGCATGTTTTATCTCAGGTATCTAAGGCATTCACTTCATGACATCCATATGGACATATCATAGAGTCGTGATGACGACGCGTCACACATGAGATTTATGCACTTTAAAACATCGTTTGGCTTGTAACAAATTTATTTCCGCACAAGTTAATTTTCATTTGGGACCTATACTTTGTAAACTCTGATTATTTTATTAAATCAAACGAGGTATTTTTCAAACGACACTTTAGGTCGTTCAATATATCTGTAACTGTGATGCTATGACAGTCAATCCCCAGGAATTCCATTCCGCTGCAAAACAGGTAATTTGGGGGTGTGACAGTAATGGCTTGGGTTCCTAAAATTAACTAACTCTTTTATCTTTGTGTAGGGCAACCCAGAAAAGGAGCTTAAAGATCATTTAATTGTGGATAGTGGTTGCTCTGGAAACATGACAGGAGACAAAGAGATTCTGTCATATTTTAGATCTTATTTTGGAGGAAGAGTTGCATTTGGGAATGATCCTAGTGGAGGAAGAATTACTGGCAAAGGAACCATCAAGGCAGGAAGCATAGATTTTGAGAATGTTCGTTATGTGAAGGAGCTCAAGTTCAACCTTTTGTCATTCTCTCAGATCTATGACAAGAAGCACCCTGTGTTATTCACTGACACATAATGTCTTATTCTTTCCCCTGCATTCAAGCTTGTTGATGATAACTTGGTAATACTGAGAGTACCAAGAACTAATGATGTGTACAGTCTGGATATGAAGAGTCTTAAATCTTCTGAAAGAGCAACATTTTTAGTAGCTAAGGCAACACTTGAAGAAGCACATCTGTGGCATAGAAGATTAGGCCATGTAAATTTCAAGAATATCAACAAGTTAGTTAAAGGAAATTTAGCTAGAGGTTTACCTTCCAAAACATACAAGAATGATCACTCATGTTTGGCGTGCAAGAAGGGTAAACAACACAAAGCTTCATGCAAGAAGATTGAGGAAAGAACTGTTAGAGAACCTTTAGAGTTACTGCACATGGATCTGTTTGGACCTGTTTCTGTTGCAAGCTTAAACAAGAAGAAGTACTGCTTAGTTGTAACAGATGATTGTAGTAGATTTAGTTGGGTCTTTTTCTTGGGATTTAAAGATGAAACCTTTGATGCTATTCATGATCTTATAATATCCCTTGAAAACCAATTGAGACTCAAAGTAAGAGGTATTAGATGTGACAATGGGACTGAATTCAAGAACAAGTTTATGGATGAATTTTGTGCCAAGAAAGGAATCAAGAGGGAGTTTAGTATTGCTAGAACTCCACAGCAGAATGGTGTTGCAGAGAGAAAGAACAGAACTTTGATAGAAGCAGCCAGAACAATGCTTGCAGATTCATAATTACCTATTAAATTTTGGGCTGAAGCTGTAAGTACTGCTTGTTATGAAGACACCTTATGAGTTGCTTATGGGAAACAAACCTAACATATGTTTTATGAAACCTTTTGGATGTCATCTGACTATTCTCAATACTATTGATGCTTTGGGAAAATTTGATGCCAAGTCAGATGAAGGATACTTATTGGGATACTGTACCAATAGCAAAGGATTTAGAGTGTACAACAAGGTTACCAAAAAGGTTCAAGATTGTCTTCATGTTGAATTTCTAGAAGATCAAGAAAATCAAAAGGGTAAAAGTCCTGATTGGATGTTTGATCTTGACGTTTTGACTCCTTCTATGAATTATGTTCCTATTAGAGAAGAAAATCAAGTTGATCACAAAGAAGAAGATTTATAGTACATTGTTCATGGAGTTAATATTAGACCTGATATTGTTCCTGATGAAGAACCTATAACTGTTGAGAAGGAGAAAAGTACTGATGAACCAAAATCCACTTTGTCTGCTGAGGATCAAGCTATTCAAGATGAACTTAATAGGATGCTTTTTCAAGAAACAATAGCACAATTTTATAAGGATGAACAAAGAAGATTTTATGAAGAAGCAAAGAAAAAGGGTAAGTCTACAGATTATCCTCACAGCACTTTGGATCAAAGTACTGCTGCATCAATTGACAGTACTTCTGATGATTTGTATGATCCTAACATGCCTGGTTTAGAAGACACTGATGATGAATTAGATGATGAAGGTATTTTCTCAAATTCCAATGAAGGAGCTGATTTCACAAATTTGGATGATGATCTTGAAGTTCCACAGACTCCTATATTAAGAGTTCATAAAGATCATCATGATGGTCAAATTATTGGACCTTCTACTTCTGGAGTGCTCACAAGAACCAAGGCTAAAGGCTTCTCTAAGCCACATAATTCTTTACTTAGCTTTGTGTATAAATAAAACAGGATGAATCATATGGATCAACAAACGTGTTTACTCACTTGTTTTATCTCTCAAGAAGAACCCAAGAATGTAGCTCAAGCATTAACTAAAGAAAGTTGGGTTGAAGCCATGCAAGAAGAACTTCTTCAATTCAAACTTCAAGAAATTTGGGTACTATGTGATCTACCAGATGGAAAGAAAGTCATTGGTACAAACATGGGTTTTCCGAGTTACGAGAGATAAAAGAGGGAATATCATCAAGAACAAAGCAAGATCAGTTGCACAAGGATATAAAAAAGAAGAAGGAGTGGACTATGATGAAGTGTTTGCTCCTGTAGCAAGGATTGAAGCCATTAGAATATTCCTTGCTTTTGCATCATATATGGGCTTTCCTGTTTATTAAATGGATGTCAAAAGTGCCTTTCTTTATGGCAAGATTACAGAGGAGGTCTATGTCAAACAACCTCCTGGTTTTGAGGATCCTGCACATCCAAACAAAGTCTACAAAGTTGTCAAGGCTCTGTATGGCCTTCATTAAGCACCTAGAGCTTGGTATGAAAGACTCTCCGCTTTTTTATTGCAACATGGTTATAGGAGAGGAGCAATTGATAAGACTTTGTTCATCAAGAGAGACAAGAAGGATATCATGCTTGTTCAATTCTATGTAGATGATATTATTTTTGGAGCTACAAAACAGTCTATGGTGAAAGAGTTTGAGAAGCTCATGCAACAAGAATTTCAAATGAGTTCCATGGGTGAATTAAGTTTTTTTTGGGGCTTCAAGTTAAACAATCAAAGGCTGGAATTTTCATTTGTCAAGACAAGTATGTCACTGACATTCTTAAGAAGTTTAACTACGATGCTATGAAGCCTGTCACCACACCCATTAAAGCTATCAACTCATTGGGCAAGGATGAAGATGGAAAAGCTGTAGAAGTCAAGCTTTACAGATCAATGATTGGCTGTCTTATGTACTTAACTACATCAAGACCTGATATCATGTTTGCTGTATGTTTATGTGCAAGATATAAAGTCTCACCTAAGGTCTCTCATATGAATGCAGTCAAGAGGATTTTTAGTTATTTGAAACAACAACCTAAGCTAGGGTTGTGGTATCCAAAGGATTGACCTTTTCACTTTGAAGCTTTTTCAGATAGTGATTATGCAGGTGATAATTATGATAGAAGATCAACCACTGGAGGATGCCAATATCTTGGAAGAAGATTAGTTTCTTGGCAATGTAAGAAACAAACCATTGTAGCAACATCATCCACTGAAGCAGAATATGTTGTTGCTGCAAGCTGTTGTGGACAAGTACTATGGATGCAGAATGAACTCTTGGATTATGGATTCAATTTTAAGAATACTCCAATCAATATTGATAATGAGAGTACAATCTGCATTGTGAAGAATCCTGTTTACCATTCCAAGACCAAGCATATTCAGATTAGGCATCACTTTATTCGAGATTGTTATGAGCATAGGCTCATTAATGTTGTGAAGGTCCACACAGATGACAATGTAGCTGATCTACTCACAAAAGGATTTGATGTTTCAAGATTTAATCATCTGGTGGTGAGTATTGGTATGATTAACTATTAAGCTACAATTAAGGGGAGGACTTATTACTTAGTTAGTCAATAGTCCTATGCATTGTTTATGGGGAGGCAAAACAGTCCTTTTTGATGTTTTTGCGATTGTGAAGAAGAGGCTGGAAAAGTACTGCTTATTATTTATCTGAAAGTACTTCTGTGAAAGTACTGCTTTGGAAAGTACTGCTTACGTAGAAAGCACTGCTAGTCTTACCAACGTACTGTTCCAACGGTCAAAAGATGGGGTAAAATTCAAATAACGGTAACTGTATTAATTGGGCTGTGATTTTTTAAATCTTACCTATAAATAACTACCCTCCAATTTTCCCTCTCATCTTTATACTTATCAATCTTTTCCATATCTCTCTTCTCTTATTCACATTCACTATTCATCGAACCATTTTCTCTTATAACAACATTCAATGGCGAATAGAAACACAGTTAGTAAGCATAACATCGTGGCCAACTTAGATAAAACACCGGAAAATGTTCCGTTTCATGACATAATTGATTTTCTCACTGGATCAACAATCAATTATGCTCTTTTGGTTGAACCTGACATTATTGAGCCCTGGATTCAACAATTTTGGGCAACTGCTAGATTTCATATGGAAGATGATGCACCTTGCACCATACACTTGAGCTTGTTACCTACTGTTGTACAACCACCAAAGGTGTTCACTTTCATGGCTAGGAAGAGTGACAAGTTCTCTGGGCGGAATACACCTTTGACTTCTCACATGATGGAAATTGTACAAGCACTTAGAGATGAAGCTGCTGCAAGTGGAGCACATGAGCTTTCAGGATCAAGAAAAGGAACTGCTTCTCAACATACTGCTTCTCCACAAGGTACTGCTTCACAGGAAGGTACTGCAGCTCTACCTACTACATCTCACCAAGATACTGCTCAAGGTGATTCAGAACCAGAGGTAAACCCACCATCCTCTCCCAATGATTACACTTCCACAGATGGGTCTCAAACATCTGGAGGAGATGAGAGAGATATGGCTTCTGAGAGTCAAGTTCTGGATACCTATGCATTGACAAAGGAGCTTTTGAGGTTAAAGAAAGAATATGAAGCTCAAGCTGCACAACTAGTAAAGTTGACCAACAAAGTTAGAAGACTGAAGACTTTTGTCTGGCCTTTAGTTCAACATCACAGGTTGTGGGTGAAGTCACAGAAGAAGAAAGGAAGGAAATTTAAAAAGACTTCAAAGGGTAAGAAAATCTAAAAGCATTCTTCATTCCAATTGGGGAGGATATTGGAGCAAGAGAATTTGAATGAAGATGCTGAACATTATGAAGAACCAGATGCTCAAACCTATGAGGAAGCTGAAAATGTTGATAAAGAAGCTGAGAAAATTGAGCAAACTGAGCCTCAAGGTACTGAACTTCAAAGTACTGAGCCTCAAGGTACCGAGCCACAAAGTACTGGTGTAGAAAGTACTGATGATCAAAGTACTGCTGCTCTTCAAGGAACATATGGACAAGAGATAATTACACCAAGAACCCTAAATATTGAAGAAGAAGCTGGTCCTTCAACAGTCCTACAAGAAGGGGAAGCTGATACACCCAAAGTAGAGCACACTGCAAGTGATGATGAGACTGTTGCTCAAATATTGCAAAAACTATCAAGACCAAGAGGTGTTACTATTCCAGAAGTTGCTGAAGAACAACCTCAAGCTTCTCAACCTGCTTTAGATCCAAAGGATAAAGGAAAGGGTAAACTGGTAGAAACAAAGAAGAAGAAGAAGAAGAAGCTAACTTTGGCAGAATTAAGAGCTATTGAAGTGGCTAAGAATGAAGAAGCTGCTAGGAAGCTAGAAGCAGAATTGGATGCTGAAGCTGCTATACCTGAAAAGCCAGCTGTTATATCATAAAGACCACCAAGTATTGATAAGGAAAGAAATGCCATGATGGCTTATCTAAAGGGTCAAGGATATACTAGATTACAGGAGCTAAAATATTTAGAGATGAAAGATTTATATAATGCTGTTAGAGAAGCATATTAGAAGGAAGTTGCTGGGATTATTCCTTTTGATGATGAAAAACAGAATGAGGATGCAAGAAAAAGAAGCTTAAAGAGAAAAAGAACAACTGGTGATGAACAGCCATCAAAGAAGATAGAGTTGAGAACTGATACAGTTGATGAGCTGAGAAATTACTTAAGAGTTGTAGATTTTGAGCATCCTAAGTCCAAAGATGTAGCAGCAAAGAAGTCAAAGATATCTGTGAAAACGTAGAGGGGGGGGGGGTGAATACGTTTCCGTTTCAAACTTAAAACTTTTGTATCAAATATAGTATAAACCATTGCATTTGCTAATCTCGACGCGAGGATGCATTTAACGCATTACGGCATGTAAGGCCAACCCCTTAATATCACATAAGATTCCGCAAGATTAATGGTTCATTAAAAATCAAGTTTCACCATTATTAGTCCGGTTGCTTTTTCTTGATCAAGCGTGTCATAATATGTAAAGTGTTAAATATAGTTTGTAACTATATGAAAGACCAAGTATGTGTCACAAACATAGACATCAACCACATAGAAAATAAACAATGTAATTCAAGAATAAGAGTAAAGCAATAAGTAAAAGGATAGACAAACAAACACGAGGATTTATAGTGGTTCGGCTACCAGGACACCTTCCTTGCCCTACTCCACTCCCCGAGTCACCTACTCGAGAGTTCGTAATCACTACACCAACTCCTTATGGCGGAGAAGCCTTTACAACGTCGCTTACACCTTTTTTCGGTACAAAGCTAAATACCGAGTTCTTTCACACTAAGGCGAACCACACCTATCACAACGTCGCCTACCCTTTATACGGTGCTAGGATAACCACCGGGTTCTTTCACTCCAAGGTGACCCACACCTACACAACGTCGCCTACCCTTTATTAGGTACTAGGCTAAGCACCTAGTTCCATTACTATGGAGGAACTACTACCCATCACAACACAACACCTAATCTCAAGGAGATCCACTCCTTGTTACAACACCATCAAGGATATCACCATACTTGGATCTAAACAATACAATATGTATAACGATGCACCTCATCGATTATACGACCTAGGCATTCTTCACTAATGCCATTTACACGATCCTTCAGCACCTTTCACTAATGCCTTCAACACGGATCTTCGGCACTCTTCACTAATGCCTTTGACACATCTATGACACTTGTTATGTTTTGTGGCCCAACATAACAAACCTTGTGTTTTATGGCACAAAGACTTAAACCATCTAGTCTAGTCATAGATACAAGAATATGATACTAGACAATATCCAAGACAATGTGTCTAATGGATATGAACTCCTAGACTAAACATCAAGAACCCAAAGCATGATGTAGTTAGTCTTCTATGAATGAAGATGACAAGTTTCCCAAGCTTGTTGTATAAGATCTTCATGTGCTTGTATCTTGTGATGGGTGATCACTTCAGCACATAAGGAAGCAAGATCTCTAAGCTTGCTTTGGAGGATCACTTCGGGAGTATGCTTACAACAAATGAGAGTTAGAAGCATTATGATCATATGAGATGAGGGTGGTTTACATGTTTCCTAATGATCTAACTATCCTAGATTTGGTGGAGAGAAACTATGTGTGAAGATGTAAAGAAATGGTAAGAAGTGGCTTGCTATTTATAGGCAAAAAGACCAAAACCATGTTCTGCCCCAAGGATCCCTTCTGGAGGGATCCGCCATTGTAATCAAAAGGGATCCGTGGGATACTTGAGGGATCCGTGCAAGCTCCTGTTTACCCATGGTTTATGGGTTAAAACTAGGGGCTATGGGTCAAGGATTTGAGTGCCCACCAAGGTACAATGTATCTAGACATTGGGTATGGGTCTTGGGTCATAGGTCATGGGTTTTACCCAACACATTTACTTATGTTTACTTAAGTGTTTTATAAACTATTTAACTAAATATGTTTAATGGTTTGTTAGGGGTTTGATCATAATGCAACATAACAAACATGTACGAACCTTTGTTGTAGCATACAAGGACTTGAGTCGTCGAGAGGTGTTGAGAGTATGTTGAGACAAGATATACTTACAAGTAACTTATACATTTTATGTTATGTATTACAAGTTACATGTTTGTCATCAACAAAACAAATGAGAATGTATAGATTAAATATCGTAATATTTGCACTAACAATCTCCCCCTTTTTGATAAAGTTACTTGTGTCCGTACTTCCATACATTACCTTCTTCGTTTACACTCTTCTCCCCCTTTTGTCGAAACAAAAAGGGTATGTTCTTTCTCCCAAGAAGGGCGAGTTTGCATCATCCCTAGTGAAGTTAAAATAAAAACACCTTATTGCTCCAATTGGCACACCACGCCAATACATTCAACACGAAACACTAACGACGAAGCTTAGAAACTCATAACTTTGAGCTTGCACGTCTTCAAAAGGTGGTGATCTCGCCTTTAAGAGGAACCTAGAGAATCACACACAAAAAAAATAGAAAGATCCTTTGAATTATAACCATTATTTCCAACGGCTCAATGGATCAAATTTTTGAGGCTTCACCTACATCAAGGTTAGTGTTAAGAAGAAAAGAAAAAGGAAAAATATATGATGAGAAAGAAATCTCCCTTTTGTTGAAACATAAAGGAATTTTGAAGAATGAATGTGTGGATGCTCCCCCTTGACGGTTGCTCCCCCTTGTTAAAGGCGTCTAGTATTTTAGGAAGGCTAAGACTAAATTATTGCAAAATTTGCAATGTTTTAGCTGTGACGAAAAACTCCCCTTTATTGAGAGCGTCAAGTACTCCTAATGTGTTTTGAAAATCTACAAAACAAAAAATTAGTGCAAAATTGTATTCGTCCTTGGACGAGTAAGTCATGTGATGCACTTTATAAATGCTCGACGGAAGCTCCCCCTAGCTTGAGGGCGTCAAAGAGAACCTACAAAAAAAAATTAGTGTAAAATTTTGTCCATAAATAGACGAGAATCCCATACACATCAAAGTGTATATATATGAACCTACAAAGATAGGATTAGTGTAAAAAAAATGATCCTACTACTTGCATCATCATGGTTGGTTTAGAGGTTGTAAGGTTTGTTCAAGTTTAAAAAAAATGTGCTTAGGGATGAGACGCATTTCATTACGAAATTCACTTGGCTTTTGACAACATAGATGTTTGTGAAGGATGGTTGAGCGACCATGAATTGTAGTGGTAGTGAGACACTTGTAGGATGTGGTTGACCCAAGTATCTTGTGGTTTAAAGTTGTGGTTGACACAAGCAGGATGTGGTAGAACATGAGACATACTTCATCACATAGTTCATGAACTAGACCTTGGACCCGGTGATAGTGATAGAAATCATCATTATGACTTAGAGGTATGGAAGTTGTGGTAGAGGTGATGAAAGGTATCAAGGTGAATCTTGGACTTGGTTGATAACTCAATAGAGGTGGTAGACATGATGACTTTGTGAGTGGTGATAAAAGTGGAGTAAGATGGTTAGGATGATTGATCTGTGCTGAAAACAGTCAAGCTACCTCACACAAACCGGCCACTTGTGAATGGTCGACCGTAAGAAGCTTAAAACCGCTTAAAACACAAATGCAATTTAAATCAGAGGAATACAGTGGATTCCCGGGTCGTTAAGTCCCACGGAGGATGAATTGGTGTTAAACAACTTCAGATGTCAAATAATCACTAAGGATAGTGATTAATAAGGTTTTTAATGGATAATTACCTAAAGAAAAGATCTACAAATGAAAGCGACTTAAATGCAAATTAAAAGAAATTAAAAAGTTAAAATATATTAAATAAACGCTATCACTATTTTTACAATGATGTTTTTGTGTTTTTATAAAACTAAATAACTTAAATAAACTATCTTAACTAAAACGTAACCTTAAATTATCTAAAAACGTTACTTAAAATGGAAACGAGCGTTACGTGTAAAAATAACTTATTTGGGAGCGCAAGCAAAAACGTAAAATTATTGAAATAAAAGGCCTACAAGTGTAAAACTAATTTTATTACGTACTATATGATAAAAGAAAATTTTAGAAAAAAGATTTATATTTTTTTGACTTTTATATTTTTTATTATGAATTAATTACTATAAAACACTAATTAAATGTTTAAAAATACTAAAACTTATTAGAAAAATCTGAAACTTTTTTATAAAATACTTATTACTAATACAAATTTATTAAAATTACAAAACTGGAAAAAGCTACTACGAATAAGCTACAAATAAGCTAAAATTGCTTAAAAGTAAAAACTGTGAAATGCCACTTAAAGAATTAATGTTGCAACTAAATAACCAAGAAGGTCTCTAGTGCAGTTGGTAGAGAGGTGTGTGCTGTGTGCGTGGTCTTTGTGCAGGAGGTACTGAGTTCAATTCCCAGCAGTCACGTTTTTTTGCAACTATTTATTATTTTTTTTTATTTTACAAACTTATTAAGTACAATAAAATAAGCATTTTTTATAACTACAACTTTTTATAAAAATGACTAATAAGTTGAGAATAAACTATGATTTCTTGACAGTAGGCTTTTAAGAATAAATAAGAACAAGGATTAAACTAAGTTGGCTAAAAAGCTAATGAATAAGCAAAATTGTAAAATGGAAATAAGCTAAATACTCATAATAAGCTAGTTTGACAACTGGAAAAGCATAATATCTTAAAAATAAGCACTTAACAACTCCAAACAAGCATAAGTTAAACTGTTTTGCACAGGACACGTTTTTGAAAAAGGACTTGAAAGAAGCTGATGAATAAGCACTGAATAAGCTAATTATAAGTGAACTACTATTTTTCTAATTTTGTTAAGCAACTAAAATTTAATATCCCAAAAGGATTTAAGCTAAATCTTAGTAATAAACACACACTAAAATTCTAAAGTTTATTCAAAAACTGTATTTAGGAAATTTTGACTTTTTAAAGAAATGAACTAGTTTGACTTTTATGAATTTATGATCTATTCTACTAATTAAATATGTTATACTAAGTTGTAATATGAATTATTTAAGCTAAAGTACAAAGTTAAAAGCTACCTTGATGAGATATGCATTCTTAAATCTTGACAGTGGACTGCAAGTTAAGATTAGAAACTAACTTTGACTTTTTATCAAATGAGGACTATGTTTTATTGTTTGACTAAGCTAATAGATACTAGTATGACATGAGACAATAACAAACAACATAAAACATAAGCTAGAATGCAACTAAATTAGCAAATCCAAACGCCCCTTTAGAAACTGCTTTTGATCTTTTTCAAAGCTTAACAAAGATTTAGACTATTAACTAGATTGCAAACCTTAAATAATCATATATTAGGACTGAATAAATATAAAATAACAGTTATAGCAACATAAAACTTTGGATTGAGACTTATGCTAATATGACTTATGAAAAGGAGATTTTTATTATCTATCAATTAAAAAGAACAAGCTTCTGGTTTAAAGGTTTCAATACACTTAATTGTGCCTAATTAACATGGAAAAACAAATATTAGAGCTTATGACTACCTTGTACAGTGAAATGAGAGATTAGCTTGAAAAGGCTTACTAATGATTCCAAGTAAAAAAATGAGAACCAAGAACTGAAATCACTTCCTATGGCTTCCCATGAAGCTTTATACCCAAAAGCAATCCATTTTCAACCTTGCTTCAATCTCTGGCATCCTCTCCATGGCATTTTTTATTTTCTCACTATTTTATCTTGATTTTTGTGAATTTTTCTATTTTGAATCTAAACTGAGTTTTAAGGAAACTAAAGCTTAGAAAAACTTTTATAAGAGCTTATATGAGCTTTTGAATGCTTAACAACAAAGTATAACAACATTTAACTTATCATGAAATTTTCTTGATCTTGAAATTTTACATAAACTGGAAATTAAAAGAAAACTTGAAATTGATTCTTGAAATAGGTTTATAACACTCTGAAATCATTAAAACAGGGTACTAGTAAGCTTAAAATTACACTAATATTTGAAAATTACATAATACGACATAAATTAAACTAAACTACACTACTTGGTTCTCCACACAGCTTCTCTCTTGATATTTATTGATTCATTTTGTTCCTTGTCGACCTCTGATGAAATCCCACTTAAATCCAACCATTGAATCGCTTGAAATCATCACAACCGCCCAAGTGTAAAATTGGCGGGAAAAGTCTCATGAGCAGGTTCTTTGCATTAATGGGTTTTGGTGGATGTGGAGGTGTAAAGGGTTTGTTAAACAGATGGGGGGATAAGGTAGGTGAGGTGGAAAGGTTGGGGAAACCACTGGTTTTGGCTAAACCATCGTGGGAGAGAAGCATGAACAGTACATGGCGGTTTTCTGTTTTAAATACTGGGTCTTGGTTTTGGGCTGGTGTTGGGCCAAGGAAAGGATTGGGTTGGCAGCTGGGTTTTAGTTAGATTGGATTAATAACAAAGGGTCCATTTGGTTTAATAACTTCACAAGGACCAAACTTGTAATTCCCAATTCTTCAAGGACTGCTCTAGCCAACTTTCCAAAGCTAACATAAGGATTAAACTTGCCATTCATTAGTAGTACAAGGACCATTAGTGATAAATTTTCATTTTTTATAAGTCCAGGGACTAAAAATGTCAAGATTGAAACTTGAGGGGCCAAAATGTAATTTCTCCAAAAGTTTACCATAAGGACCAATTTTTTCATTTATGAATAGTACAAGGTTAATATTTGATAATTTTCACTTTTTAAATTAACCAAGGACTATTTTTGACAATTTTCAAAGTTAAAGGACTAAAGTTGTCAATTTGTGATTTTAAACTTTGAAGGGTTTATTTTGACAACTTTTGAATCCCAAGGACCTTTAATGACATTTTAAAAGTTTTTGAATTACCAGGGACTAGATTTGACAACTTTTGTAACTTGGGGGACTAAAACTGCCAATTATGCAAACTTGATACGTTTTTCACCAGATTTTGATGTTTTTGCATTTAAAACATATAAAACACTTGTTTGTGATATTTTTATCATTTTGATGTGTTTCTGAGTGTTTTCAGATATTTTTGGCATTCTAACAGTATAAAAATGATGAGTATTTAGACACTCATCAATCCCCCACACTAAGATATTGCTAGTCCCTAGCAATGATTTGAGAAAATTTAATGGATTTTATCTCTTTACCAAAAGCCATTACTTCTGGAGTAGCCAATTGTTTTAGTTCAAGTAAGAACCTTGGTACAATGATAACCAAATGATTTTAAGCAAATCATAAGCTTTCAACGGATTTGATTTGTCTTTACCAGAAGCCGTTTGCTTCTGGACTAGCCAACTCTTAGATAAATTATCAGAATTATCTTTGGTGAGCTGATTACCAATTATGGTTTTTCCACTGCCTTTACCACAAGCCATAACCTTGCGGGCTAGCCAACTCTTCACTTTTTAGGATATGGTGAGCTGAATACCATACAATTTTGGGCAAATTGCAAGCCATATAAACGGATTTGAGATATCTTTACCAAGAGCCGTTTGCTCCTGGATTAGCCAATCCTTATGTGGGTTAGACATGGTGGACTGATTACCATTTGTTGTGTTTAGTACATAGTACTTCCACTAAAAAATTTTAAAATTTGGCCATTTTGGGGGAAAAAGGGACTAAAAGGGTACATTTATGATCAAATTCGCCAGAATTTCCCCCCCACACTTAGAAATGAATATTGTCCTCAATATTCAAAGTACCGGCTGTTATGCCGAAACTTAGAACGTAAAAAGATAACATTACTAGCCAAGTGTAGAAACACAACAGTTATTCTCTTTTTTTAATATTCACAATTTTCATTCATCCATTTTTTATTTTTTATTTTTTTTTATTTTATTTTTTTTTTAACATGTGGGGCATCTCCCCCACACTAGGGTGGTACACACGGGTGAAAACCCATGTAGCATGCTACTGTTTTTGATTACCGAGTCGCTAGCTTGACTCGACCCCGAATTAATTTGTTCATGGGGAAGTAAGTGGAAGAAACAATCTCATTCGGACTTTCATTCAAGATGTTTGTATAAACATTGAAGTACGTGAAAGTTCCACACCGATGAGATATAGATAGAACCGGCTCACAAATGATACATGAAAATGCCGGGGTCAAAGATAATGTCTTCATTCCCGAAGGAGTGAAGAACAGGAGAAGCTACGGGATAAGTGAAAAAGAGAAAGAAAGTCATGATAAAGATCATGATTAACTCATCATCACTCACAGGAGAATTCATGGTTTCATGAATTTCATCTTTTAAGCTCAATTGGTCTAGACATATCCCGGGTGTGTCTAGATCGAAGTAGAAATTATCATACTCTGGTAGAGATATGATATGAGTGAGTTCACAGGAGAACTCCTCAAAGGAAAATGATTCATATTCGGGATTGAATTGAGTGAGTTCAATGGGGAACTCCTCAAAAGTGAATGATTCATAATCAGGGAGAGAATTATGAGAATGAGAAGTAGTAATACCACTAATCTTCTCTCCCATATGATCAAAATGGAACGTTTGCAATTCGGGAATAGAATCATTGAACAAAAGTTCACTATCCTCAAAGGGGATAGGATATGAAGTAGGCTTTTCATTAAAAGCCTCGATTCTAGAAATGAGAAGATTTACATTCAATAATGTAAGACGAAGAGCTTCGTCTTGGATTATTTCTTCATCATTCTCTTCTCCTAAGCTGACAAGCTCAGAAGGTAATTCCCCCACATAACTTATGTCTCCACAAGATAAAGAATAGTCCTCATCAGAATCAGAGAACATCTCAATATGATCATTTTGGAAGACAAGAGGGGTAGGGATATCACACAAATGCTCGAGAATTCCCTGTGACTCTCTCGGGATTGGGACAAGGTCCTCAACACTAGACTTTATGAATTCGTCCGATTCCTTTTCAGGAACAGTGTCAAGAAGCTCATCCCCCATGTTCAGAGAGTGAGTGTGAACCTCGGGTGTGATAACAGCAGACTGAGGGAGTTGAGAAGGACTAGCAGTTATGGATTCTACAAGTTCCATTATTTCTACTGCTAGTGATTCAGTCATATTCTTTTCTCCCTGCATTTCCACGGATAGAATCTCAACTGATGAATTTGATGAATAAAATTGTAGAATATCAAAGGTATCTTCATCATCATCGTCATCAGGAATGAAATGGAATTGAGAGATAGATTTGAATGCTTTTTGTAGTTTAATTGATTCCCTAACAGTGTTTTCAATGGCAATCTGGGAATCTAATTTAGCAGTCCGTTCCTCCGCTAACAATTCTTCCATGGATTTCTCGTGTGACATAGCCGACTCCTCCTTAAGTTCTTTTAATAACTTAAGACTCTTCAGTAGAAGGTCTGTCGTAGTTTCATGAGGAGTTGCTTGAATCATTTGGCATTGTGGAGGTTGGTCTTGATATGAAGAGTCGTAATTGTTACAAGGAATTGGATTCCCTGTTTGACAATCCGAGCTAGAGTGAGGACCTTCACAATACTCACAACAGTAGAACTGATGTGGCTGTGAGTCGTATGTCTTTGGAGTCATAATTGTTATCAGGAACTTGCTCATAGACAAGCGTGTTTCCCGATTGACAATCAGAACTGTAGTGTGAACCACCACAGTACTCACAACAGTAAAACTGCTGAGTCTCACCGTGTGGTAGCTGATGGAATAAATCAATTGTGTTATGGTAGGAATAGGGATCTTGGTTATAGACAGACCCGTTTCCTGATTCCACCATGCTACAACTGGGGCAATTGCCACCATTATAAGGACCACCACACCATTGACAACCAAGAGGGTGAGGATAAGACATAGAAAGAATCAAATGGTTCTAGAGGGTAAGGAATGAAGAATCAAAAGGGTAAGAGGGTAAGATGGATATTTTTGGATTTTTGAAAAACATGTTATAAAAACAAAGAATGAAAATATTTTTGGGGTTGCTAACACTTTAGGAAAAGTGTTAATGAACTTTTTGATTTTTATAACTTTACAAAAAACTGTTTACAAACGATGGTATATGTGCAAGAATGGATCTGGAAATGCTAAAAACACGCTTACAGCCTCCCCGGCAGCGGCGCCAAAATTTGGTCTGTGCTGAAAACAGTCAAGCTACCTCACACAAACCGGCCACTTGTGAATGGTCGACCGTAAGAAGCTTAAAACCGCTTAAAACACAAATGCAATTTAAATCAGAGGAATACAGTGGATTCCCGGGTCGTTAAATCAGAGGAATATAGTGGTAAGTATTCCCGCCTGTCACGCGGGTGACCCGGGTTCGATCCCCGGCAGCGGCGCCAAAATTTGATATGTGCTGAAAACAGTCAAGCTACCTCACACAAACCGGCCACTTGTGAATGGCCGACCGTAAGAAGCTTAAAACCGCTTAAAACACAAATGCAATTTAAGATCAGAGGAATACAGTGGATTCCCGGGTCGTTAAGTCCCACGGAGGATGAATTGGTGTTAAACAACTTCAGATGTCGAATAATCACTAAGGATAGTGATCAGTAAGGTTTTTAATGGATAATTACCTAAAGAAAAGATCTACAAATTACAGCGACTTAAATGCAAATTAAAAGAAATGAAAAAGTTAAAATATATTAAATAAACGCTATCACTATTTTTACAATGATGTTTTTGTGTTTTTATAAAACTAAATAACTTAAATAAACTATCTTAACTAAAACGTAACCTTAAATTATCTAAAAACGTTACTTAAAATGGAAACGAGCGTTACGTGTAAAAATAACGCTGGAGCGCAAGCAAAAACGTAAAATTATTGAAATAAAAGGCCTACAAGTGTAAAACTAATTTTATTACGTACTATATGACAAAAGAAAATTTTAGAAAAAAGATTTATATTTTTTTGACTTTTATATTTTTTATTATGAATTAATTACTATAAAACACTAATTAAATGTTTAAAAATACTAAAACTTATTAGAAAAATCTGAAACTTTTTTATAAAATACTTATTACTAATACAAATTTATTAAAATTACAAAACTGGAAAAAGCTACTACGAATAAGCTACAAATAAGCTAAAATTGCTTAAAAGTAAAAACTGTGAAATGCCACTTAAAGAATTAATGTTGCAACTAAATAACCAAGAAGGTCTCTAGTGCAGTTGGTAGAGAGGTGTGTGCTGTGTGCGTGGTCTTTGTGCAGGAGGTACTGAGTTCAATTCCCAGCAGTCACGTTTTTTTGCAACTATTTATTTTTTTTATTTTTATTTTACAAACTTATTAAGTACAATAAAATAAGCATTTTTTATAACTACAACTTTTTATAAAAATGACTAATAAGTTGAGAATAAACTATGATTTCTTGACAGTAGGCTTTTAAGAATAAATAAGAACAAGGATTAAACTAAGTTGGCTAAAAAGCTAATGAATAAGCAAAATTGTAAAATGGAAATAAGCTAAATACTCATAATAAGCTAGTTTGACAACTGGAAAAGCATAATATCTTAAAAATAAGCACTTAACAACTCCAAACAAGCATAAGTTAAACTGTTTTGCACAGGACACGTTTTTGAAAAAGGACTTGAAAGAAGCTGATGAATAAGCACTGAATAAGCTAATTATAAGTGAACTACTATTTTTCTAATTTTGTTAAGCAGCTAAAATTTAATATCCCAAAAGGATTTAAGCTAAATCTTAGTAATAAACACACACTAAAATTCTAAAGTTTATTCAAAAACTGTATTTAGGAAATTTTTACTTTTTAAAGAAATGAACTAGTTTGACTTTTATGAATTTATGATCTATTCTACTAATTAAATATGTTATACTAAGTTGTAATATGAATTATTTAAGCTAAAGTACAAAGTTAAAAGCTACCTTGATGAGATATGCATTCTTAAATCTTGACAGTGGACTGCAAGTTAAGATTAGAAAATAACTTTGACTTTTTATCAAATGAGGACTATGTTTTATTGTTTGACTAAGCTAATAGATACTAGTATGACATGAGACAATAACAAACAACATAAAACATAAGCTAGAATGCAACTAAATTTGCAAATCCAAACGCCCCTTTAGAAACTGCTTTTGATCTTTTTCAAAGCTTAACAAAGATTTAGACTATTAACTAGATTGCAAACCTTAAATAATCATATATTAGGACTGAATAAATATAAAATAACAGTTATAGCAACATAAAACTTTGGATTGAGACTTATGCTAATATGACTTATGAAAAGGAGATTTTTATTATCTATCAATTAAAAAGAACAAGCTTCTGGTTTAAAGGTTTCAATACACTTAATTGTGCCTAATTAACATGGAAAAACAAATATTAGAGCTTATGACTACCTTGTACAGTGAAATGAGAGATTAGCTTGAAAAGGCTTACTAATGATTCCAAGTAAAAAAATGAGAACCAAGAACTGAAATCACTTCCTATGGCTTCCCATGAAGCTTTATACCCAAAAGCAATCCATTTTCAACCTTGCTTCAATCTCTGGCATCCTCTCCATGGCATTTTTTATTTTCTCACTATTTTATCTTGATTTTTGTGAATTTTTCTATTTTGAATCTAAACTGAGTTTTAAGGATACTAAAGCTCAGAAAAACTTTTATAAGAGCTTATATGAGCTTTTGAATGCTTAACAACAAAGTATAACAACATTTAACTTATCATGAAATTTTCTTGATCTTGAAATTTTACATAAACTGGAAATTAAAAGAAAACTTGAAATTGATTCTTGAAATAGGTTTATAACACTCTGAAATCATTAAAACAGGGTACTAGTAAGCTTAAAATTACACTAATATTTGAAAATTACATAATACGACATAAATTAAACTAAACTACACTACTTGGTTCTCCACACAGCTTCTCTCTTGATATTTATTGATTCATTTTGTTCCTTGTCGACCTCTGATGAAATCCCACTTAAATCCAACCATTGAATCGCTTGAAATCATCACAACCGCCCAAGTGTAAAATTGGCGGGAAAAGTCTCATGAGCAGGTTCTTTGCATTAATGGGTTTTGGTGGATGTGGAGGTGTAAAGGGTTTGTTAAACAGCTGGGGGGATAAGGTAGGTGAGGTGGAAAGGTTGGGGAAACCACTGGTTTTGGCTAAACCATCGTGGGGGAGAAGCATGAACAGTACATGGCGGTTTTCTGTTTTAAATACTGGGTCTTGGTTTTGGGCTGGTGTTGGGCCAAGGAAAGGATTGGGTTGGCAGCTGGGTTTTAGTTAGATTGGATTAATAACAAAGGGTCCATTTGGTTTAATAACTTCACAAGGACCAAACTTGTAATTCCCAATTCTTCAAGGACTGCTCTAGCCAACTTTCCAAAGCTAACATAAGGATTAAACTTGCCATTCATTAGTAGTACAAGGACCATTAGTGATAAATTTTCATTTTTTATAAGTCCAGGGACTAAAAATGTCAAGATTGAAACTTGAGGGGCCAAAATGTAATTTCTCCAAAAGTTTACCATAAGGACCAATTTTTTCATTTATGAATAGTACAAGGTTAATATTTGATAATTTTCACTTTTTAAATTAACCAAGGACTATTTTTGACAATTTTCAAAGTTAAAGGACTAAAGTTGTCAATTTGTGATTTTTAAACTTTGAAGGGTTTATTTTGACAACTTTTGAATCCCAAGGACCTTTAATGACATTATACAAGTTTTTGAATTACCAGGGACTAGATTTGACAACTTTTGTAACTTGGGGGACTAAAACTGCCAATTATGCAAACTTGATACGTTTTTCACCAGATTTTGATGTTTTTGCATTTAAAACATATAAAACACTTGTTTGTGATATTTTTATCATTTTGATGTGTTTCTGAGTGTTTTCAGATGTTTTTGGCATTCTAACAGTATAAAAATGATGAGTATTTAGACACTCATCAATGATGCAAGATTAGGAATATATAAAGGAAATGTGCGAATGAGCACAACTTGACTCGATAGTGAAATCGACCATTTTCATCCTACAAGAATCCAAAAGAGTTAGTACAAAAGGAAAACATTTATACAAATGGATAAATTGTTCACATAAAATCATGAAACGAAAAGAAATAACACGTATAGAATCATATAAATGAAACTCATTTATAAACATATACGAAAATGATAATCCTAAGTGTTGAACAAGTACTTGTGTGGAAAAAGGAAATTTGAAATGATTATCTAAAGAGATAATGTACCCACTGTTCCACGGTTCCTCCGGTTCCCTCATTAGAGGGATCCGGCTAGCTTAAGTCTAGGGATCCGGTTAACAGATGAGGTGAAAATGAGGTGATTAGGTTCTAGCAAGGTCTAACACCTACATATCCTAAGTTACTCAGTCTATTAAGTGTCTTATATGAAGATGGAATTAAATGATCGTTTTAGCTAGAGTTGACATGAATCTGTCACTCGGATCCCACGGTTCCCTCCAATGAGGGATCCGTCTAGGCTAATCCTAGGGATCCGGCTCTCAGCAGCTAGGAAAGAATAAAAATGATGTTTGTAAGGTCTAACGCCTATACCTCCTTTAGTGTTTCAGACTTCCTAAGTGTCTTAAATGAAAAAGTACTTAAATGATCAAGAGCAATGGGTGATGGTAGCTAATGATTGCCTTTTATGGAAAGAAATAGGGCTTTATGAGCACCAGTGGATGATCAAAGATGATACTAAGAAATTTAAGAGTGTCAAGTGGTGTTAAATGATCCTAGAGATCAGATGATGACTTAAGAGAGATTTGGAAAATTCCTTAAAAATCTTAAAAAATTAAAAACTAGTTTTTGGCCTATTTTGCGGTAAAGATGACTAAAATCAATTTGCTTAAATTGAGAGAAATATCAAACTAAGTGTTTTGAGATGAGAGGAACAATGTGTAAACATTGGAGCGAAAAGATGGTGAGTTTTGAAGTAATGATAAATCAAAAATACTTTGAATGTGATCCTAAATCATCCATGTGAGATCAACTGAGCCTAAGGAAAGTCTAAGTGATCATAATGTAGCATGTTTAACTGGTCCAATAAGGTCTGGAATGTTGGATTCATGCAAGGAGGCTAAAAGGAACTTACTCACCGGATCCCACGGATCCTTCATTTGAGGGATCCGTCTAGTTACATCTAAGGGATCCGGCGTCAGAGACAGATTTTCTTAACAGAGCAGTTGCAGAATTTTGCTCTATGTTTCGAATTATGAAACTAATGATTTCTACAGCAAGTATACATGTATACACGTTAAGTAAATCAAGGAGAGCATCTAGAGATCACATATAGGCAATCAAATAAGATCGAGCTCACAAATAACACAAAGGTTTAGCAAACTTAACAAGCACTATTCAAGAAGCCCAAAACAGATTTACGGTCTAGATTAGTAAATCATTTACACTAACAATGACATGAAAGGTATGTGTCTAGAAAGAAAAGAGCACATGATGGTGTTCAAGACAAAAGAGTTGTGAGGTGCTAGTTTAGGACAATATAGTCATAACGGATGGTGGTTAGCATACAATAGGCTTCGTCCATGAAGTCATGTAGCTCTTCTCGATCAAAGCGAGATAATCGCTTGATGAGGCAAGTGGTTGTGATTAGCTAAAAGAAAAATTAATTTTACAACTTCTTTGATTAGTAATCCTAAGACAATGGAAAGTATTTCCATTCTAAACTTACTTTAGGAAAACATAGGAGTATAAATTTCTCAAGTGAGAGAATGAATATGAGACTATTACTAGCGGTGCTCAATTACAGCTAAACACGACCATTTTTACGGGCGATTCCACATGCCCAACTTCTCTCAAGGAAGCAATTCAACCGTTAGGTCAAATTGAGTTTCTAGTGAAATAAGTTCTCCAGTATTCATTTTCAAGTTAGGAAAATTTATATTCCTACAATGGCCTATCGAAGAGTAACAATGATGATACTTTGCTTTGTTTATATTAATATTATACTTGAAACAACTAAGGTGACAAAGGCGTCAAAAAATTAAAAGTTGTCCATATGGTGAACAAAAAAATGGTTGCATGAGCTAGTTCAACATATGTTGTTGGAAAGCTCGAGTTTGGACTTTCGGATATGAACAATTATATTTGCGTTGCAAAATAATTTACTTGAGTATATCTGATGAAATAATCAAGTTGTCAATCCTACTATGAAGCTTGGAGAGCGATCATGAAAAGGAAAACGGGAGAGTACATCATCAACACAAGTGTAGGTTATGATCCGATGTACATTCTTGTTGTTTTTAGAAAACGATACAAGAAAATATGAAATCAAGAGATCATATAGGCACATAAAACATTTATGTTGCACACATGACAAAATCAATCAAAAAGCCAATTTAGTGTGTTATA
Source organism: Chrysanthemum makinoi (assembly GCA_910596185.1). Taxonomy (NCBI): domain Eukaryota; kingdom Viridiplantae; phylum Streptophyta; class Magnoliopsida; order Asterales; family Asteraceae; genus Chrysanthemum; species Chrysanthemum makinoi. The sequence continues at coordinate 161,464,324 of OU343221.1, forward strand.
TGTTTTAAACATTTTTCAACTTATAAAACTAACATTTTCGACACAACTAGATGTTATCCAAAACACTCCTTCAAGTAGCACATTGATTAGTAGAAAATAACTAAATCGACAAGCAGGAGAACGAATAGCAAGGTAAGGAAACCACATATGTTAATCAATCAAACAAGCACAAAAGCTATTTGAGATAAGCAAATAATCAAGTAATGCAAGGGAAACAATTTATCATTTAGCATAGCATACGAAAGTTCTTTTCATCGCTTTGTGTTATACATGTATACCAAGGTTGATTAGTTTCCTTTATAAATATGATCAAAACCTTAATTTCAAAAGAGGACATATTGTTATTCAAAGATGAAAACATCCGTCTCCGATTAGATCAAAAGTTTGTGCAAAAGTTATGACCGAAAATGACTTTCTATTACAAATCAATGATTCTGTAAATTTTTGTTTTGAATCAGTTTATGAAATCATTTTTAAATGAAAGTAGACTCAAATAACTTTAAAACGATATGTGGCACGACTTCTGACGACTTACGGTTAATTAGTTATGAATTTTTGAAATTCAGACAAAAACTGTCTTCTATACCACGGATCCCACGGATCCCTTGCTTGAGGGATCCGTCCAGTGTAACCTGAGGGATCCGCGGATCTGACACAGAATTTCAAAAATGTACATTTTGACCCGATGAAAAGGTTTAACCTTTGTAGACTTTTTAGTGAAGTTATATTAACCATTTTTACCTTTATTCAAGCTTGATTAACAATATATCTAACAACCAAACATCAAAGAAAAAAATCAACAAAACACTTTTCATATTATGCTTGACTTCACCAAAAATTTGATACGAGGACCTTACTCGTTTTGAAAACCATTTGTTTTAAAAACTGGAGCCAACCCGCTCTGATACCAATTGTGAAAACGTAGAGGGGGGGTGAATACGTTTCCGTTTCAAACTTAAAAATTTTGTATCAAATATTGTATAAACCATTGCATTTGCTAATCTCGACGCGAGGATGCATTTAACGCATTACGGCATGTAAGGCCAACCCCTTAATATCACATAAGATTCCGCAAGATTAATGGTTCATTAAAAATCAAGTTTCACCATTATTAGTCCGGTTGCTTTTTCTTGATCAAGCGTGTCATAATATGTAAAGTGTTAAATATAGTTTGTGACTATATGAAAGACCAAGTATGTGTCACAAACATAGACATCAACCACATAGAAAATGAACAATGTAATGCAAGAATAAGAGTAAAGCAATAAGTAAAAGGATAGACAAACCAACACGAGGATTTATAGTGGTTTGGCTACAAGGACACCTTCCTTGCCCTACTCCACTCCCCGAGTCACCTACTTGAGAGTTCGTAATCACTACACCAACTCCTTATGGCGGAGAAGCCTTCACAACGTCGCTTACACCTTTTTCCGGTACAAAGCTAAATACCGAGTTCTTTCACACCAAGGCGAACCACACCTATCACAACGTCGCCTACCCTTTATACGGTGCTAGGCTAACCACCGGGTTCTTTCACTCCAAGGTGAACCACACCTACACAACATCGCCTACCCTTTATTAGGTACTAGGCTAAGCACCTAGTTCCATTACTATGGAGGAACTACTACCCATCACAACACAACACCTAATCTCAAGGAGATCCACTCCTTATTACAACACCATCAAGGATATCACCATCCTTGGATCTAAACAAATACAATATGTATAACGATGCACCTCATCGATTATACGACCTAGGTATTCTTCACTAATGCCATTTACACGATCCTTCAACACCTTTCACTAATGCCTTCAACACGGATCTTCGGCACTCTTCACTAATGCCTTTGACACATCTATGACACTTGTTATGTTTTGTGGCCCAACATAAAAAACCTTGTGTTTTATGGCACAAACACATAAACCATCTAGTCTAGTCATAGATACAAGAATATGATACTAGACAATATCCAAGACAATGTGTCTAATGGATAGGAACTCCTAGACTAAACATCAAGAACCCAAAGCATGATGTAGTTAGTCTTCTATGAATGAAGATGACAAGTTTCCCAAGCTTGTTGTATAAGATCTTCCTGTGCTTGTATCTTGTGATGGGTGATCACTTCAGTAGGTAAGGAAGCAAGATCTCTAAGCTTTCTTTGGAGGATCACTTCGGGAGTATGCTTACAACAAATGAGAGTTAGAAGCATTATGATCATATGAGATGAGGGTGGTTTACATGTGTCCTAATGATCTAAATATCCTAGATTTGGTGGAGAGAAACTATGTGTGAAGATGTAAAGAAATGGTAAGAAGTGGCTTCCTATTTATAGGCAAAAAGACCAAAACCATGTTCTGCCCCAAGGATCCCTTCTGGAGGGATCCGGCCTTTGTAATTCCAAGGGATCCATGGGATACTTGAGGGATCCGTGCACGCTCCTGTTTACCCATGGTTTATGGGTTAAAACTATGGGCTATGTGTCAAGGATTTGAGTGCCCACCAAGGTACAATGTATCTAGACATTGGGTATGGGTCTTGGGTCATGGGTCATGGGTTTTACCCAACACATTTACTTATGTTTACTTAAGTGTTTTATAAACTATTTAACTAAACATGTTTAATGGTTTGTTAGGGGTTTGATCATAATGCAACATAACAAACATGTACGAACCTTTGTTGTAGCATACAAGGACTTGAGTCGTCGAGAGGTGTTGAGAGTATGTTGAGACAAGATATACTTACAAGTAACTTATACATTTTATGTTATGTATTACAAGTTACATGTTTGTCATCAACAAAACAAATGAGAATGTATAGATTAAATATCGTAATATTTGCACTAACAATATCTACTTTTGAAGTTGTAAAATCAAAAGATGGAGACTATTTGATGTTCCAAAGAGAAGATGAAAGCTTTAGAGTATTTAATTTACTACAAGACATACTGCATTTGATTGATAGAGAGGATCTGTTTCCCACCTATATCAACTAGTGCAAGAGTATTTTGAGCATATTCCTTCAACTGGAGTTGGCTTAGTCTTCTTTGGGAGATCTGAGAACTATTTGGGAAACAGAAGAGACAAGCACTGATGAGATCTGGCAAAACCAAGAAGTTTGGGAGATTACCAGCTGGAGATTCTTTGAAGAATCTGGAGTGCATGTTTTGGAGTTAGAAGATGGGACCATGATCCATATGTTAGCAGAAAGAAGATATCCACTGACTAGAGATCTTATGAGAAGAATGCTAGACCATGGTATGGAGGTCGAAGAGGAGAATGAAACAGCTCTCATGGTCATTGAACTACTCATCAAATGGACAACTATGGCTGATGATGAAGCATAAGTACTGGTATGGTTCTTAATTATATAAATTTTTGAAAAATAGGTACTTTATTCAAAGTACTGCTGGACAAACAGTACTTTAACCAAAGTACTGCTTGCAGCAAAAAACCAGTAAACGATTTTTAATAGAAAATAAGCAAACTTTTGTTAAGTGCAAAATAATTTGAAACAAAAGTTAACAGCAACAAATGGTTTTTGAGATAGAAGGTTATAAGTCCACCATGTCTAACAAAAGGACTGGCTAATCCATGAGCAAACGGCTCTGGTAAAGATATCTCAAAACCGTTGATGGTTGACAACTTGCTAATAAGTTGTATGGTAATCAACTCACCATGTCTGATAGTGAAGAGTTGGCTAGCCCACAAGAAAAATGGCTTGAGGTAAAGGCTGTGGAAAAACCATTTATATGGTAATTAGTTCACCATGGTTGCAAGAACTGACTAGTCCAAAAGGGTACGACTTTTGGTAAAGACAAAACAAATCTGTTGATAGTTGATGATTTGCTAAAAATCATATGGTTATCAATGTACCATGGTTTTACACACCTAAACATTGGCTACTCCAGAGTTAATGGCTTTGGTAAAGAGACATCAAAATCCATTAAATTTTCAATGATTCACCTCTCACAAGGAGTTAATACACCTGGAAGTGATGAGAATAGACTGAAACTTTATGATCTGATGTACAATTTGCCATATGTTGCTGAGTAGCTGAAAAGATGGAGATTACTGATAATGGTTTTTGAAAAGGATTGCTTATAAAGACTACTTTGATGATAATAATACAATTACAGAGAGTACAAAATAAATCTCAAGATAAAGACACAATCTTTCCTTGAAGACAAAGATGTTAAAGATCTGAGATACAAAGGAACTTGAAATCAAGCAAGTAGAATTCAAGTTAGGGGGGATTGTTGGGATATAAAAGACAACGTACTGAAGAAAGTCAAAGTGCTGAAGAAAGTCAAAGTACTGCTAAAGAAGAAAGTCAAAGTACTGCTTAACATCAAAGTACTGCAAAGCTAAAGATCTGCTATATTTTTTATGGAAAGCTTTGTTATTCTAGAATATTCTTAGTTTAGTTTTAGTATTACTTGTCGTACAAGAATTATAATTTTAAACCGACTAGGGTATTTCTTATGCCTATAAAAGGATCCTGAGATTGGCATTAGAGGTACGACTTTAAAGAGAATATTAGAGTTTATCAAGTTCGATATTAGAGTTATTAGGGTTTATAGTGAATCTGTATATCAAGCAGGTTCAAAGTATTAATAAAATTGTTGAAGTTAAAGTTATTCTTCTTAGCTTTATTGAAGTAGTTTCCGCATACTTAATAGAGTAATTTCAGTGTTTCATTGTTAGTAACTTAGGATTTATCCGAGGTTGCTAAGCCCTTACAAGCTACATAGTTAGTTTGGTCAGAGTATATTGATCCAACAAAACCCAACAGAAATGGAAATAACACAAAAGAAAGGGATAATTCGGGTTGTCTCCCGAAAGAACACTTTTGTTTATTTACGAGTCTTTAAGTTAGACTCAGAGCCTTGGGGCTTTATGGTGACCTTTGGACTTGGCGAACTTCCTCCATGTCCATCATTAAGTTATGTCTGACCCAAGCGACATTCGTGGCAGTTCAGAGGTATTCTTTAGTCCCGATCTTGCGAATTTTTCAAAAATTTTCCTCCGGCCCTAAGTAGTATCTAGTAAACTCATATTTTTCAGCAATAATCGGGGGTGGCCTCTTATAGGGAATCCAAAGGAGTTTGCACCTCCTTTGCTCATATGCTTCATCATCGGGGTCAGTAAATTCCTCATTTCCTTGCAACTCAAGGTAATCTAAAATCCCTTCTATGTCATCGTCGTCAGACTCGGTGCCTTTAAACCATTCCACGTTGAGCAAATTTTCCACCAGTACACGTTTGCATTCTTCTTTCTCATTTCTTACCGACTCTTTGGAATCCTCAATTGTTATTTCACTCGAGTTGTTAGGACTCTCGTCGTTCGAATTTTCTTTACTCATGTAATCTTTCTAAATCTTTTCCTTCGTTAATGCATCTACTTGTCCATACTTGATCTTGACCCAACTGTCAAATCTCAAGTTGCCTAACCAAGGCAATTTTGTTCTTTCCCTATCGTTGGTTGAGGTCCAAAAGAATTCATCCTCCCCGACTCTCATAAGACTGCTTCCCCCATTACATTTATCGTCATAAGGGCTGCATGATGCCCAGAAAACTTCCCCAAGAGATTTTATCTTTTCACACCAATGACTTCGGGCTTCATTTTCGTCAGTGTTGCTTAAAGGATCTTCCACGCAGTAGATGTCATCATTAACCAATTTCTCTTTCTGATGATGATCCTTGTAGTCAATCTTGAGTTTTTTAAGAAGATTCGGGTTAATTTTTTGTTGGGAATTATGTGAAGTACGAATTATGCTGAAGATTATGCTCAATGGATTTTGCCGAAGTGTATGGATTCTGCTGAAGACATAGTTCTGCTGAAGTTATATATTTATTTGTTTGTTTCTGCGGATATAGTTATTCCGTATTTTCTATAGTTAGTTAGGATATTCATGAGCTTTATTAGGAAGTGATTGTGTATATCTTATTTAGTTTTACGTTTCTTAGAGGAGAAGTTAGGGTTCCTTGTATATAAAAGGAACACAATAGAATGAATTATGTATTAGACGTTGACAAATTATTAATATAACGATCCATAGAGGACCAAAGAGTTCTTAGTTATCTGTGTTTTATACTTGTGTTTATATTCCGCTAAAGAATACAAGTTGTAGAGATTTTCTTTTAGTTTGTTTGTGATTACACAAGCAATACTAACGATCTACGAAGCTCAAGATCTATCAAGGTCTGCTAGTTTTCAACAAGTGGTATCAAAGCCTCGTGAGAGTCTCTACGATACTAAGAACAGGTTTTTCTAAACACCCATACAACCAAAACAAAACTCACCATGCCTGGTTCAGACGTTGATGGTGAAATCACCAACAACCAAAACTCCACCCATCTGCAACAACTAAGTCTCTCTAACAGCAATGCTAAGTTTCCTTACCTAAAAAGGGAAGAGTATGATCTTTGGGCGATGAAGATGCAAAACTGGATCTCTGACATTGATTGGAATCTATGGGAGATAGTAAAGAAGGGAAACAGTTTGAAGAAAACTACCATTGATGTTGAAGGTAAGATGACTTATGTTCCTCCCAAATCTGCTGAAGAATTACTGGCGGTTCAGAGAGAAACCAAGGTTAAAACAATTCTTCTTCAAGCTATTCCTGAGGATCACTTGAGTGATTTTTACTTCATGCAAGATGCTAGGGGCATTTGGTTAGCAATTAAGGCAAAGTTCGGTGGGAATGAGGAGTCTAGGAGGATGAGAAAGTCCATGCTGAGACAACAGTTTCAAGATTTTCAAATCTCTGAAGAGGAAGGAATTCATAAGGGCTATGACAAGTTTTACAAGATTTTAAGTCAGTTAAATCAGCTGCAAGCAAAGCCAGATAATGATGATTGCAATTCTAAGTTCTTGAGGTCTTTACCTCAATCCTGGCTACAAGTTTGCATTGCTTTAAAAGCAAAAGGTGGTTTGGATATGCTTACTTTTGATGAGCTGTACAAAAAACTTAAAGCTCTTGAACATGATGTAAGAAGTCCTTTTAGATCATCATCTACTGCAAGTCACACAGCATTCGTTGGAGCCTCTACCCCTAAGATGAGTCATGGTCCAAGTCCAACTTACTCATCATCATCTTACACTACCACTCCATCAAGTTCTCAATCTGGAGGTATAATGGAAGATGTGCTTGGATCCTTCTTTGCGGATTATGATCCTCAGCAGGAACTTGCCTATGAGGATTTCGATCAGGTGGATCCACTGGAGATGGAAGAGATGAAGCTGAAGTGGCGGTGGCTATCTTGTCCATGGATATCAAGCGGTTTGAGCGCAAAGCTGGTAGAAGGTTTGGCTTCCAAGGAAGAGATCCAGCGAGGTTTGACAAAAGGAAGGTCAAGTGCTTCACATGTCAACAGATGGGTCACTTCTCGAGAGAGTGCAAAGATAGGAAAGCTGGTGATGAGACGAGATACTCCACTTATCGTGAGCAGAATCGAGGGAGGCGGAACTTCAAAGGGATCCGCAGCTTTGGTCACTCTTGACAGCAATGTGGACTGGAAGCAACATGAGCAGGAAAATGATGGTCCTGTTATTGATAATGTTGGTCTGATTGCAAGCTATACTTCAGAGGATAGGCATGATCAGATTTCCTTGATGGGCATCTCTCAGGTACAAAACTGTTTGTTTGGTTGTAGTGAGCGTTATAATGAACTCAAAGAAGCTTATGATATTTTGAAACCTAAATATAATGAATGCTTTATAGAAGTTGAAGCTTATAAACAGGCTTTAAAAACACTAGAAATACAAAAGGTTTGCTTTCAGAAGAATCAAATAGCTTATGATGAGAAAATAAGTGTGTTAGAAAGGGATCTTGAATGTGCTAAGAATGAGTTAAAAAGATCTGAGAAGTTAAGAGCAGATGTAGTGACTGAAAATCTAGAGCTAAAAGAGAAACTAGATGAGGAAATTGCTAGGCATAAAGAATGGTTGTTAAATGGAAATAAGTTAGCTAGTCACATCTATGCTAGTCAAACTCCAAATACTTCTATAGGATTAGGCTTTAAGAAGTATGTAGGGTTAGAAGCTAGGGATGACACACGCAAATCTACACCAGCAGGCCTAGCTAATTTTGTGAAAGAAGGTACCCTACATGCGTGGACCTATTAGAAGTGAGCACATGCCCATTGACCTTTCCATTACTGTTGACTTTGATGGATCACATCATCTCTATGGAAAAAGTCAAATGACTTGCCGGACCACGATACTTCTTCTAATGACTTTGTCTCTTGTGTTAACAGTGACAAGTCCTCCGAGCAAGGGTCTGCAGAGTGTGATTCAAATGACAAGTCTGACCTTCCCAAGTCTTCACCCCCTGCCGCACCCAAGACTACCATTAAGCATGTCAGAGTTGCTGCCAAGGAATCCTCTTCCAAGACAGTTGCCTCTGAAGACTTGCTTTTTAATTCTTTGCATAATAATACTGTTAAAAATAATTCTTTTCATGGTTTTGGTTTGAATACTTCTGCTTGTAATAGAACATCTTTTGGTTTGAATAAATCTTCTAAACAGAAGACATGTTTTGTGTGTGGAAGTAAATTTCATTTAATTAAGGATTGTGATTATCATGAGCAAAGGATGGGTAGGTGTGGTGATTCTAGGACATCTAGACCAATGTGGACTAATGTTAATGCTATACCACCTTATGTTCCACAAGAAACTTATACTAATACTCCTTCGCCTTGGAGAAGACCAGTTGTAAGACCATATGTACAACCAACAAGTTCATATTTTAAGAATGGTCATTGGCCTGGATATGTTGACTCTATGACTGATGGGAAAGGGTACTGGGATACTGCTGACAAGTCCTCAGCAGGTTGTTCTTGGAATAAAAAGGGACCTAAATTTCAATGGAAACCCAAGAACAATAGTGGATCTTATACATCTGCATGGCATAACTCATATGATCCACAAGGCAGGTTCAAGTCAGCAATGACTTGAGCCTCCATAGTGTACTAATATTTTGTATATTGTTTTGTTGTTGTAGAATCATCCTCTTAAGCATAAAGATGTTGGCATTGTGGATAGTGGTTGTTCAAGAAGTATGTTAGGAAACAGGGATATGATGCATAACTTTGTATCAATTGAAGGAGGAAGCAATGTAACCTTGGAGGAAGTGATGGAAGAATTACTAGGAAAGGGACCATCAAAACACCTCAACTGGACTTTGAGAATGTATACTATGTCAAGGAACTCCAACACTTCAATTTGTTCTCAGTCTCAAAAATATGTGACACCAAGAACAAAGTACTCTTCACAGAGGATGAATGTCTTGTGCTATCTAAAGACTTCAAACTCCCAGAAGAAACTTCAATTCTGCTAAAAGTTCCTCGAAATCACAATCTTTATACATTCAACTTAACTGATGTTAAACCAGAAGGTGACTTAACTTGTTTGGTGGCTAAAGCATCTTTGGATGAGTCTACCAAATGGCATATGAGGATGGCCCATGTCAACTTCAAGACCATAAACCAGCTCTCTAAACTGAGACTTGTTAAAGGTCTTCCTTCCAAAGTCTTTACAAATGATCATAACTGTGTTGCCTGCAACAAGGGAAAGCAACATAGAGCCTCATACAAAGTTGTTACTGCTGTGAGCATTATTTCTGAACCTCTTTAGCTGCTTCATATGGATCTGTTTGGTCCAACTCAAGTGAGAAGCATTGATCAAAAGTATTTTTGTCTGGTTATCACTGATGGTTATAGCAGATTTTGTTGGGTATTCTTTCTAAGGACCAAAGATGAAACATCTCCAGTGCTGAAAGACTTCATTACCCTTATTGAGAATCAGTTGAACAAAAAGGTTAAAGGAATTCGGTGTGATAATGGGACAGAGTTCAAGAATGCTATACTTATAGAACTCTGTAGGTCTAAAGGAATCAAAAGGGACTATAGTACTCCAAGAACCCCACAACAAAATGGGGTGGCTGAAAGGAAGAATAGAACCTTGATAGAGGCTGCAAGATCAATGCTGGCAGACTCGAAATTACCCACCATGTTTTGGACTGAAGCTGTTGGCACAGCTTGTTATGTACTGAATAGGGTATCCATTACTAGACCACACTTCAAAACACCATATGAACTTCTCTATGGGAAAGTTCCTGCTATTCATTACCTTAAACCTTTTGGCTGTCAAGTGACCATTCTGAATACGAGTGATCCATTGGGCAAATTTGATGAAAAAGCTGATGATGGTTACATTGTGGGATATTCAGCTCATAGTAAGGCGTACAGAGTTTACAATTTATCTGCTAAGAATATTGAGGAGACTTTGAACCTGCGATTTCTAGAAGACAAGCCAAATGTTCAAGGACAGGGTCATGTTTGGTCTTTTGACCTTGATTACTTAACTGATTATTTGGGTTATTCTAGACATATGGCTAATCAACATGCGGGTACTCAAGAGTCTCCAACTAACAATGCAGATACTATGGATGCTGATTCTGACAGTGAGTTTGAAGATGATGAACAACCCATTGTAGTGCCTTCTTTCTCTCCTAACAATTTTACAGGTGACACTTCCAAAGTTACTTCTGATGAGAGTGAAGACGAGTCCAATTATGCAGAGGACCTTGCTAGGCTAAAGAAGCAGGAGTATGCAGCTAATCTAGAAGCTGAAAGGAATGCTGAGGAGAATGAAAGAGAAGCAATAAGTGAAAATAAACATTCTGCTGAACGTGATCCGGTTTCTCCTGTCATCACCAATTCTGCTGAAGGCTATGCTGTTACTACTCCCATTTCTACTAGAGTATCCACAGACTTTGGAGATCCTTATACCCGTTTTCCAAGACCCTCAGATCTTGGTAATCATCAACCCAAAGCTGGAGTCTTCACCTCACCTTCCTATGATACTGATTTTGAACCAACTGTTACTAATCTTGATACCACCATTGATGTAAACACCACTGCTACGAAAAGGATTCACAATACTCATCCACAATCAAATATTATTGGTGATCCTAATGCACCTGTTAGAACAAGGGGTACTGTAGCAAGTTCTAAATATGGTCACGTGGCTTTTATCTCTTATGTCTCAAATCAGCAAAGAGACAATCACACAGACTATGAACATTGTCTGTTTGCTTGTTTTCTCTCAGAAGTGGAACCAACCAGTGTTACTCAGGCTCTTGAAGACTCAAGTTGGCTTGAGGCAATGCAAGAAGAGATGCAACAATTTCAAAATCAGCAAGTTTGGATATTGGTACCACTACCTGATGGCAAGTATGCAATTGGGACTAAATGGATTCTGAAGAATAAGAGAGATGCAAGGGGTGTTGTCATTAAAAACAAAGCAAGATTAGTTGCTCAGGGTTATAGACAAGAGGAGGGGATTGATTATGATGAAGTGTTTGCACCTGTGGCAAGAGTTGAGGCCATACGAATATTCTTGGCTTATGCATCTTACATGGGATTTATGGTGTATCAAATGGATGTTAAAGGTGCTTTTCTGTATGGTGAAATAGAAGAGGAGGTTTATGTCACTCAACCTAAAGGATTTGAAGACCCAGATCATCCTACTCATGTTTACAAGGTTGTCAAAGCTCTCTATGGACTACATCAGGAACCACGAGCTTGGTATGCTAGGCTTTCATCATTTCTGCTGAAGCATGGATATCGAAGATGTGTCATTGATAAAACACTTTTCCTGAAGAAGAATTCCACAGACATTATTCTTGTGCAAGTGTATGTGGATGACATTATTTTTGGATCCACAAAGGAAGCTTGGTGCAGAGAGTTTGAGGAGCTAATGAAGGGAGAGTTTTAGATGAGTGCTATGGGGGAGTTGACTTTCTTTATGGGTCTCCAAGTTCAGCAGAAACCTGATGGTATCTTTATCAGTCAGGACAAATATGTGAGGGACATCTTGAAGAAGTTTGGTATGGAGAGTGTCAGAACTGCCACTACACCTTATGAAGCTCCAAAGACAAAGACCAACATTGAAGTAGATCCACCAGTGAATGTTCATTTATACAGATCTATCATTGGTTCTTTGATGTATTTAACGACTTCAAGGCCGATATTACTTTTGCAGTGAGTGTTTGTTCTCGACATCAAGTTACTCCACTTACTTCCCATCTCAATGATGTTAAGAAGATCTTTAAGTACCTCAAAGGCCAACCTCATTTAGGCCTTTGGTACCCAAAAGAATCTCCATTTAAGCTGGAAGCATATAGTGATAGTGACTATGCTGGTGCAAATCTGGATAGGAGGTCCACCACTGGAGGTTGCCAATTCCTTGGAAAGAGATTGATTTCTTGGCAATGCAAGAAATAGACTATTGTGGCTACCTCATCTACTGAAGCAGAGTACGTTGCTGCTGCAAATTGCTGTGGACAGGTTCTTTGGATTCAAAATCAATTGTTGGATTATGGGTATAACTTCATGAACACAACAATTTTTATTGATAATCAAAGTACCATATGCATTGTTAAAAATCCAGTTTTTCACAGTCGAACGAAACATATTGAAATCAGGAACCACTTTATAAGAGATGCATATGACAAACATTTGATAAAAGTGGTTAAAATTCACACTGATAATAATGTGGCAGATTTGTTAACAAAAGCTTTTGATGGACCAAGGTTTCAACACCTAGTGGTTCATATTGGTATGCTTAACCCTTAACTACAAAGTTTAAGGGGAGGCATAGGCCTCAGGGGAGGCATATGCCTCAGGGGAGGTTTTGTGTACACTTTGCATGTTCACTTTGCATGTTTTTATGTAATTTTGTTTGATCTAGTATGTATACCTTTGGAGGATTTGTGTAATTTCTAACACTAACCATCTTATGTAAATTTAGTATGTTTGTTCTTGTTTGGTTTGTGTGTTTCTCTGTGTCTGTTTTGCAGTTTTCCTATATAGTAGGAGTTTATGATGCTTGGAGATGGATATGTAAGCTTGAAAGTTTGTTAGCACTGAATAGAGCACATATTGTATCTACTGAAGACAAGTTCTGAAGTTAAAGATGCTCATTCATTCAAATTACAGCTTACAGCTTACAGATTACAATCAACTTCAAAAGGAAATACAAGGACTACTAAACCTATGCTGCACACTAGCTCATATCATCTATTCCTACAGCTGTTGGATATGCATGATCGCTCATATCTTCCACACTAGCTGCTGGATATGAATTTGTGAGGACTTGCATAACCACCCATTCCTTCTATCTTGATGGCTGGATATGCATGACCTGTACGACGAAGAAGCTAAGGATCAAAATGGGACGGATGGATTGATGAAAACGATGATGATGAAGATGACCACATATGTCCTTTGTGCTTCATCTGCTGATTTCACCAAAAAGCAATCCTTCCACCTTCCTTAACTCCTTCCTTTATACGATATGTGATGATGCACCATAACATGGCGCAGGAAGAGCTAGCACCACCTCGAAGTTGGCACAAGGCCTTTGTTGAGGTTGAGGTGCTGGAGGTTGGGAGTAAGATGTTTTCTTCTTAGTGGACCCATCAGAGTCATCAGTAGACTCACTTGGATTCACTACACTATCATCATCTGAAGATCTGAGAAATGGGGATTTTAATGATCGTGGGTCATATGGATATGGAAAGAACTGGAGGAAATCACTGGATGATGATGATGATGGAGAAGAGGTTGGATTAACAACCTCTGGTTTATTACTCATGGTTGATTATGGTTAATTGTGGGGCATTGATGAATTTAGGGTTTATGATGGAAATTGGGGGTAATTTATGAGAGTTAAGAGTGCATTGGGGTTTGTTTTATAGACGGGTTCAAGGCTTAATGGTATTTAATGCGAGTTGGGTGAAACAGTAGCAAGATATTTACTGAAGCTTCTTGAATACGTGAATTGCTTCTGCTGATTGTATCACTTCAGCAGATTGACTATTGTTTCTGCCGAAGTTGGAATTTGAATTGGGTAAAAGATTGCATTCCACGTCAGCGTTGGTCAACAACTTAATATATTTGACCACAATTTGGGAAACTTCTACTTATAACCTATTCGCATATCTTCGTCTAATAATAACTGATTCTCTCTTTATTTGATTCAAACACACCTTCAGTTGATTGAATCTTCACCCATTATCTAAAGTTCTCATGGCACTTCAATTCAAGCACGATCATAATAAAGTTGCTTTTCTGGGAACGGCTAAGGGTGATGAGTTGTACAAACCCATGGTGGAATTCTTAAAGAGGTCCAAGATTCATTATGCTTTAATGCATTCTCCGGAAGTGATTTATGAATCGTTGGTTAAACAATTTTGGGCGACTGCTGAAAAGAGGAATGATACAGAGATTGTAGCTATGGTTGACGGAACAGAGTATGTTGTGACAGAGGAGTTGATCAGAAGTCGACTTCGATTGAATGATGAGAATGGGGTTTATCATTCGAATGCTGCAGTGGTACTTGATGGGCTAAGAGCGATTGGATATCAAGGTACAAGGACAGACATGTGGTTAAAGAATCAGCTTTGTCCTATGTGGAGGTTTTTGGTTCATACATTGCTTTAGTGTTTAAGCAATAAATCAGGAGGATGGGACCAATTTTCTACTCAATTGGGATGTGGTATTATATGTCTATCTCAGGGTTTAACTTATAATTTTCTAAGTTTATTTTTGATAATATGGTTGAGAATATAACTAGGAAAAAGAACAAGTTTTAAATGTACCCTAGGTTTTTGCAAATAATATTAGACATTACTACCCAAACTCAAGCCTTTTATCCCATAGGAGCTTTATCTGCTAAACTTTTTGCTTCAATGAGAACTAAGTATGAGGGGGCACATCATCCTTTGCTAGCGGCTATGTTGCCTCAAGGCAATGAATCTGCTGATGAGGGGAATGTTGTTGGTTCTCCACCTTCTACTACTGTTGCTGCTGATGGGAATCCATCAGTGACAATAGATGAAGGCCCTTCTAATGCTGCTGAAGCACATCTTGTTACTCCTGAACAACCTTTATCCACTCCTTCACCTAGATCTAGTTCACCACCTACACAGGTTCCTCTTGCTAAGGTTGAGACTGAGTTTAATAGGCTTCCTTCTCCTAGTCCTGTTAGAGATTCAGTTGATGATCATGTTCCATTCTTTGAGCATTGATGAGTGTGTAAATACTCATCATTTTTGGTTAAATCTGAACTGCAAAACACTTAAAAACGTTCAGAAATGCATCAAAATACTGAAAATATCTCAAAGTTACATTTTATATGTTTCAGATGCAAAATGTTTAAAATCAGATGAAAAATGAGCTAAGTTTGCATATTTGCCAATTTCAGTCCCCCAAGTTTCAAAAGTTGTCAGAAATAGTCCCTGAGCACTTATTTCAAAAGTAAAATCACCAAAGGTCCTTTTAAAATCATAACCTGTCATAATTAGTCCTTTGGTGAAAAATGTCAAAAGTTTTGAGAAATTACAAGTTTGGTCCTTCAAGTTTCAAAATTGGCAAAAATAGTCCTTGGAAATTTGAAAATGTCTATTATGGTCCTTGTACTATTGAAACTTGGAAAAAGTGACCCTTGAAACAACTTTGCAAAATTGGCATCCTTGGTCCTTGGTCTTTCAGAAATTGCAAAACAAGTCCTTGTTATTTAATACAAGCTTTGACCCTTTGTGACCTGTGACCCTTGCCAAAACCTTTGGACCCCCTGTTTTGACCCCCCTTTCATATATCAAACCCCAAGTCAAACCCGGTCAAACAAACTCACCCCGCCCACTTGTTCCCTCTCTTTTCTTTCTTCCCCACCCATTGCCTCTACAAACCCAGACACAACCATCCCCCCAGCTCATCTCCCACACCCTTATCTTTCCACCTCACCCAACAAGCCAAGATGAATTTATTGCTTCTTCAACCTAACACTCAAACCCCCCACAGTTGTTAAATCCAATTTGGCGCCAAAAATCGAATCAATGGCCAATATTACTTCAACTCATCCAATGGCTAAAAGGAGTGGTGGGATTTACTCAGAGAACACGTGGAAGCACTTGTGCATATAAAAAGAGATGAAAGAGAAGCAAGAGAGTAGTAGATTTTAGTTTAAAATTTCCCTTATGTCGTTTTTTATCAATGTTTTAGTTTAACTTAAAAGCTGTAATATTTTGTTTCTATGTATTAAACTCAAGTTGTTTTATCATTATAATCTGTTTTCAAGTATCAATTCACAGGTTTTATCATAGTTTCATGTTTTATATCTCCTTTCATAAGCTCAGTTTAAATGTGCTAAAAACCAAGCTTCAAAAAGCTTCATTATACTTCAAATAAGCTCACTTAAGCTGGTCATAGCTTTAAGTAAGCTTATAATTCATTTTTAAGCAAAATTGCCCTTGGTCAACAAAAGTCAACTGAAAAGCTTCAATTGGACTTGGTTATGGAATTGGTTGTTGCATAGCTTGATTTGGGTTGGAGTAGCTTCATTTAGTATATTTTGGGTTCTGTATAAGCTTCTTTATAAGCTGGACCTCTTGTGAGTTTGTTTTTATCTTTTCAATTTCAATAACTTAGCTAGTTTGCATTTTCTGTGGAGTTGAATCTGTGGCATTTGATTGTCTAAATCTGGTAATGTAGCTGTAATTAGAGTATAATTTTGCAATTTAATTGCTGGTATAAGCTAGTGAGCAAGTAAGTGATTTAATTTTGCATTTCATTTTCATAAGCAGTGTTTGGATCAGGTCTTAAACCTGTGTTATAGTTTTGCTTAATGGTTAAAATCAGTTTCCTTAGCTTCATTTAAGCTCACTTAGTCCATTTCTGTCATAAACTTGGAACTTAGAACCACAAAAGTCAAGATCACCTTGAATCTGTCTTAAGTTCATATCTGTTGGAATTTTCAAAAAGCCAAAGCTTGCATTGTGTTCATAATTGATAGGAGTAGCTTAATCAAGTCTTATAATAGCTCAAAACATCCTAATCAGTTGATAGATTAGTATTAAAACTCACAAAAGTCAAAGATCAATTTCTGTTTCTAAAGCCAAAAAAATTGAAAAATGCAGTTTTGGCAAAACTTTGTGTAATTTTAATATGTTCAGTTCTAGGTCAATATCATTAAAACTTTGGACTTAACAACTTGAATTGGTCAAGAATTGAAATATGATTTTTGTAGATTTTTTGTAATTTTTTACAAGCTTCAAATTAGCTTGTCTAGTGGGTTAAAAGTGCCCTGTGCACACTGCATACACTGAGTGTGAGACAGGCACCTTGCAGCCCTTGCATAGGTTTGGTTTTAGATCTTTAGGGTCTGAAACTTGGCTTAGAGGTAGTTAAGCTGGTGGACTTGAGGTCTCCAGTTTTATTTTTCACATTGGCTTATTAAATGAGCTTGTGCTTAAGCTAAAAGTTAGGAGAAAAACTGTTGTGGCACTTAATCTTTTAAGTCACCAAATCTTTGTAGTTTGCATTTCAGTAGTATAGATTAGTTGAATTTAGCTCATTTCTAGTAGTTTTAGCTTATTATAGCTTCTGTGATAAGTTGGTGCTCATTTGGTACCTCTAGCTTATTTGGAGTGCTTATTTATAAGCACTTGTCACTGCAGTTCCATATTCTCACACATAAGCTACTATTTTTATATTTTTCATAGACTTAGAATATTAATTTAGACTTTTCTTGAATTTTTCATAATTTTCCATCACTGTTCACTATTTTTCTTTATTTTAATCAGTTTTTAGGCATTTTTAAATAGCTTTTAATACAAATAAATCAGAGAAACTTCAAAAAAATAAGTTTTCATTTTTCCTAGGTTAAGATAAATATAAAAAGCCAAAAAAATATTTTTCCAGATTTTTCTTAGTTTAATTTGTAATTTTTAGCCATTTAATTAGTTTTAAATAGTTTTTAATTCATAGAAAATAGAAAAATAATCAGAAAAATACAAAATTAGTTTTGAAAATTCTCTTTAGTTATTTTAGATTTTTCTAAGTCATAATTTCATTTTTCTAGCTTTATTTCATATTTTCTTGTATTTTAGGGTATTATTAAATAAGTAAAAATAGTTTTTAATTAATAATAATTAAATAAATAGTCATAAAAATAATTTTCTTTTTCTCAAAATTTTCTCTTATCATTAGGTTTGTAAAAATGTCATTTTTATATTTTTAGGATTAATATTGTTTCAATTTCACATTTTCTTTTGTACGTTACGTAGTTTTCAATTTAAATTTATAAAAGAAAAATCAAGAAAACATCAGATTTTAAATATAGTGATAGCGTTTATTTAATATAATTTATCTTTTTTTTATTTTCTTTAATTTGCATTTAAGCCCCTGTAATTTATAAACTTTCTCTTTAGGTAAAATTATTCATAATCATAACCCCATTCCCGTTCAAATTCTCCCGATCACTATTCGTTTGATTATTCAGTGCACAGCTCGTTGGGACTTAACGACCTGGGGAAACACTAAACTCTCCAGATCTTAATTGTATTGTTTCTGAGCTGTTTGAAGTTTATTACGGTTGACCATTCACAAGTGGTCAGCTTGTGTGATAAAACTTGACGGTTCGGAAGCGATCAAATTTTGGCGCCGCTGCCTTAGAGCTGTGCTAATTATCTTATGTTTAGCAGATTAGTGATTTGAATATTCACTCCTTGTTCATACCATCTATATATGTTTATATTTTCTTATAAAAATCCAAAAATCCAAAAACATCTTAAAACCATAAAACCCAAAAAGATTTTCTTTCTTATTTTTACAAAATGTTTATCCAAAAATCCAAAAATATTCATCTTTACCCTCTTACCCTTTTTGATTCTTTATCCCTTTACCCTCTATCCATTTGATTCTAACTTCTTCTATTCTCATGGAATCTCTCGACTACGACGAATTTGAAAAACTTCATACTTTATCACAAATGTCAAGAATTCGTGTTGTTCGTGATGATCCATTAATTCTGCGTAGGGAAATGGAACGAGAAACCAGGGTGACAAAGGACCAGGTACTTCCCTCTGATAAAGGAAGTGCTAAATACGTCCAACCTACGGTTATCCAAATATCTAACCCCTCAATTGCTCCTAAGCCGTCTAAAATTGATTCTAAACTTTCACAATTTACGGTTAAAAGCAATCATGCAGAATTTAGACCGGTGACTAGCAAGAATGACTTGCCTAATCTTCACGTTTCTCAAGAACCTGAACCAGAGACCATAACAGAAGTGGTGGAAATTGCTAGCTCTCAGAGCACACCACTTGTCCCACCTCCGGATTTTTCAAAATGTTCTTGGAGACTTGATAGTCATTCAGATCACCATGTTGGTTTTGTTGATTCTTTGAATGAACCGATTCCTTCTCATAACTCTCAAATGGAATCGTTTATTCCTTGTGTCGGTTGTGGTGAGCCTCTTTTGGGTTCACCATGTCGCTGGTGTATGCGTGTACAGTGTGGTAATAATATTCGTAACGGGAGTTGTTTGTTTTGTGGTTCGAGGAATTCATTTGATTATGACCCTAATCCGAACTCATTTAACGACCCCTCAAAATTTTCCAACTACCCACCACAGCCCGACTTATCTTCATATAATCAACATAACTGCTGTGAATTTTGTGGAGGTCCTCACCAAGGATTTGAGTGTCAATCCGGAAACACGTTTGTCTATGAACAGTTTTCGGGTGATGCTCAGAACTTTGGTTATGACCAATATCCATATAATTCGCCAATCCAGGCTCAACAGTTTTACTGTTGTGAGAATTGTGGAGGTCCTCACGATAATTTTCAATGTCGACCGTGGAATCAAAATTACTATACTTCCGGTTTTGACAATTTCCAACCTCCACAGCACCATACGGTTCAAACTCCACTTGAGCCGTTGCCTAAAGAAATTTCCCAAGATTTTGAAACCGCAATGCAAACACTTGATGATATGATTCAAAACTTTAAGAATCAAGTGAGTGGTGAGAAAACCATAGGAGAATTGCTAGCAGAAGAACGAGAGGCTGCAAATCTAGGAAGAATTATTAATCTAGAGCATGCGGCTCTAAGGCGTTAATTTCTTAATCTATATGATGATGACGAGGAGAGTTTTTATCCTTTTAAAGATAATATTTCTCAACTCCCTCATTCTGTTGTTATCACACCGATATTCCCACTCACTCTCTGAAACATGGGGGACGAGCTTCTTGACCTTGTTCTGAAAAGGAATCGGACGAATTCATAAAGTCTAGTGATGAGAACCTTGTCCCAATCCAGAGAGAGTCACAGGGAATTTCTGATCATATGTGTGATTCTTCTTCCCCTCTTGAGTGTTCAAAAGATCATTTTGAGACTCTCTCCAATTGTAGCGAAGATTGTGCATCATATGGAGACATTGAGTATGTTGAGGCATCACTTCCACAATCTGATGCTGATCATCTTCTTAAGGAGTTCACCGATGAACTCACTCACATCAATCCACTTTCATCGGGAAGTGATGATGGTCTCTTTGATTTTGAAGCCGATCTGGGAGAGATTGAAAGTCTCCTTTATAATGATCGTTCACTCACTTCTTTTCCCAACAGTCCAATAGAGAATGTTAATCACTTTGTTCCTGAAGCATTCAAAACAACTCTCACCAATCCTCTATTTGAATTGACTCGAATTCACTTTAATTTCTGAGAATCCACTCTTTGATACTCAGATTGAGGGTAGTGATGAGTCTACAGTGGAACAAGAATTCACAGATTTACATCTCGTGAATGATTCTCTTCACGAGGATTTCGCCGGTGAACTCACTCATATCATATCTCCGCCGGAGTATGATAACTTCCACTTTGATCATGACACACCCGGGATTTGTCTTGATCACGTGAGCTTAAATGATGAGATTCATAATACTGAAATTATGGATTCTCCTATGGATGAAGATGAGTTAGTCATGATTTTCATCATGACTTTCTTTCTTTTCTTCACCTATCCCGTGACTTCTTCTCTTCTTCACTCCTTCGGGAATGAAGACACTATCTTTGACCCCGGCATTTTCATTTATCATCTGTGAGCCGGGTCTCTCAATATCTCATCGGTGTGGAACTTTCACGTACTTCAAATGTTTATACAAACATCTTGAATGAAAGTCCGATGGAGATTGTCTCTTCCACTTACTTCCCCATGAACAAATTAATTCGGGGTCGAGTCAAGCTAGCGACTCGGTAATCAAAAACAGTAGTTAAACATAGGTTTTCACCCGTGTGTACCACCCTAGTGTGGGGAGTTGCCCATTTGTTGTATATAAGTTTTCAAAAAAATCAAAAATAATGGCCGTAGTATTTCCCTTCTACGTTCTCAGTTTCGGCATAACCGCCGGTACTTTGAATATTGAGGGCAATATTCATTTCTAGTGTGGGGGGGAATTTTCACGAATTTTATCATGTAATTATACCATCTTATTCCCCCATTTTTGGCCAAAATTTTTTTTTTTGTAGTAAGTGTTTTGCACTCACTCGGCTTACGGTTATCAGTCCGCCATGTCTAATAGACAAAAGGATTGGCTAATCCAGGAGCAAACGGCTCTTGGTAAAGATATCTCAAATCCGTTGACGGCTTGCAATTTGCCCAAAATTGTATGGTATTCACCTCACCATATCCTTAAAAGTGAAGAGTTGGCTAGCCCGCAAGTTTATGGCTTGTGGTAAAGGCGGTTGGAAAACCATAATTGGTAATCGACTCACCAAAGATATTTTATCTAAGAGTTGGCTAGTCGAAGCAAACGGCTTACGGTAAAGACAAATCAAATCCGTTGGAAGCTGGCGGTTTGCTCAAAATCATTTGGTTATCAGTGTACCAAGGTTCTTACTTGAACTGAAACATTTGGCTACTCGAGTAATGGATTTTGGTAAAGAGATTCAAATCCATTAAGTTTTCTCAAAAGATTGCTAAGGACTAGCAATAGTTTAGTGTGGGGGATTGATGAGTGTGTAAATACTCATCACTTTTGGTCAATCTGAACGCAAAACACTTAAAAATGCTCAGAAATGCATCAAAATAATGAAAATATCTCAAAATTGCATTTTATATGTTTCAGATGCAAAATGTTTAAAATCAGATGAAAAATGAGCTAAGTTTGCATAATTGGCAGTTTTAGTCCCCTAAGTTTCAAATCTTGTCAAAAATAGTCCCTGAGCACTTATTTTAAAAGAAAAGTCACCAAAGGTCCTTTTGAAATCATAAGTTGTCATAATTAGTCCTTTGGTTAAAAATTTCAAAATTTTTGAGAATTTACAAGTTTGGTCCTTCAAGTTTCAAAATTGGCAAAAATAGTCCTTGGAAATTTGAAAATGTATTTTATGGTCCTTGTACTATTGAAACTTGTCATAATTGGTCCCTTGGCATAACTTTGCAGAATTGGCAGATTTGGTCCTTTGTTTTTGAGGAATTGCAAAAATGGTCCTTGTTTATCTAATATCAAACCCTTTGTATCCTTGGCCCCATGTCAAAACAGCCATGACCCCTGCCACTATACTTGTGACCCCCCTGTTTTGACCCCCTGTCCAATATACCCACCAAGTCAAAACCCGGTAAAAAACCACCTTTTCCCTCCAATGTCTCCTCCACCCACCTACTCTGCAACAAACCCAGACACCCCTCACCTCCAGCTCAACTCCTCCACACCATGTCCCCTCCACCTCAACAACATCCAAAAAGCATTTAATGCTTCCCTCCCCCTTGCACTCAACTTCCCTGTTGATATCTCACTTTTGGCGCCAAAAATTAATCAAACGGCCAAAATCTTCTCAAGTCATCCAATGGTCCCAAATGCAAGTGGGAAAAGCTCATAAGTGAGAGAATAAGAGTTTTGGTGTATAAAAGGAAGAAAGAGAAGCAAGGAAAGTAGTACTTAGTTTTTTTTAATTTCATATGTATGTCGTTTTTCTTGTTTAAGTCTTAATTAAAGTTTTAAATTGTATTTTCAACCTTCCTTGTATTAAACTCAAGCATTTATATCAGTTTCAACTAATTCTCAGTAGTAATTCAAAGATTGGTTAGGTTTCTTGTTTTTGAGTTTTCTTTCACCTATGCAGTTTTAAATGTGGTAAAACCAGGCTCCAACTAGCTTGTTTATTAATCATCTAAGATTGCTTAAGCTCCTAATAGCTTTTAGCAAGCTTATAGATCAGTTCAAGTAACAATTGGAATTTGGTCAACAAAAGTCAACTGAAGCATCAAATGGACTTGGTTATGGAATTTGGTTGATGCAGAGCTTGGATGGGTTTGGATTAGACTAGGTTAGTCTAGGTTGGGTTCTGGTTTAAGCTGCAAAAATAAGCTGGACACTTGTGAGTTTTTATCTCATTTCTATTTCTAATTAGGTTTGCATAAACTGCTTGTATTTGTAATCTGTGGTCATTAAATAGTTTAGACCTATTTATTTAGTGGTAATTAGGGTAATTAGAGTCAGTTTAAGTGATAATACAAGCTAATTCAGTGGTTAGCTCAGTTTAAATTGCAAATCAGTTATATAAGTGGTGTTTGGATTGTATAGCAAACCTGAGATAGAGGCTTGTTCAGTGGTTAAAATCTGTTGCTTTAGTCCCATTTAGTTGAAATATAGCCAATTTGGTCATTCTTTTGCACCCTAGAGTAGCCCAAGTCAAAAGTGCATATAATCTGTTCTTGTGACCACATTTGCTTGAATCAGTTGGTCATAATCAGTGTTTAGGTTTGTAATACATAGAGATAGCTTGCATTAGGTTTATTTCATCATAAAACATCAATCTCAGTCCTTAAATTGGGTTCAAATCTCACAAAAGTCAAAGCTCTCAAATCTGTCAAAAGTCAAAAGTGGTAATATCTGTTTTTCACCCAACTTGGGTGATTTTTCATGGATTCAATTTTGGGTCAAAGCAAGTGAAATTGTGGTTTTTTCTAGTTCAGCTGGTCAAGTTTCTTAATATGATTTTTGTTGAATTTTTGTAATTTTTTACAAGCTCCAAAATGGCTTGTCAATATGGTCTAAAATCCCAATGCACTGACTCGGTGTATCTTGAGTGTGCAGGTGATTTGCGGGCTTGTCACAAGTTCATTAGAGCTTACCTTGGTTTGGTTCTTGGTCTATAAGTAGCTAGCCAGGTCTAGTGTAGGATCCTATATCGGTTTTAGTTTCAAACTTATTTGAGTGGCTTATTTTCAAACCACAAAGTAGACATAAAAACTGTTTTTAGCACTTGATTTCAAATCATCAAATCATGCAGTTTGTATTTCAGAGGTTAAAGCTAGTTGATATTAGTTTCTTTTGAGTACTTTTAGCATTTTATAGGTTCTGTGATAGTTTGGTGCTTATTTGTGGCTTTTGGCTTATTTCAAGTGCTTATTTATAAGCACTTGCTCTGCTGATTCCATATTCTCACACATAAGCCACTGTTTTTATATTTTTCTTAGATTCATAATATTAATTTAGACTTTTCCTGAAATTTTCATAATTTTCATCCTTTGTTGCTATTTTTCTTCATTTAAAAGCAGTTTTAAGCCTTTTAATTAGCTTTTAATACAATTAAATCAGAAAAACTTCAAAAAAATAAGTTTTCATTTTCCTAGGTTAAGATAAATATAAAAAGTCAAAAAAATATTTTTCCAGATTTTTCATAGTTTAATTCGTAATTTTTAGCAATTTAATTAGTTTTAAATAGTTTTTAATTCATAGAAACTACAAAAATAATCAGAAAAATACAAAATTAGTTTTGAAAATTCTCTTTAGTTATTTTAGATTTTTCTAAGTCATAATTTCACTTTTCTAGCTTTATTTCATATTTTCTTATATTTTAGGGTATTATTAAATAGTTAAAAATAGTTTTTAATTAATAATAATTAGATAAATAGTCATAAAAATAATTTTCTTTTTCTCAAAATTTTCTCTTATCATTAGGTTTGTAAAAATGTCATTTTTATATTTTTAGGATTAATACTGTTTCAATTTCACATTTTCTTTTGTACGTTACGTAGTTTTTAATTTAAATTTATAAAAGAAAAATCAAGAAAACATCAAATTTAAAAATAGTGATAGCGTTTATTTAATATAATTTATCTTTTTTTTAATTTTCTTTAATTTGCATTTAAGCCCCTGTAATTTGTAAACTTTCTCTTTAGGTAAAATTATTCATAATCATAACCCATTTCCCGTTCAAATTCTCCCTCACTGTTCGTTTGATTATTCAGTGCACAGCTCGTTGGGACTTAACGACCTGGGGAAACACTAAACTCTCCTGGACTTCATTGCATTGGTCCTGAACTGTTTGAAGTTTATTACGGTTGACCATTCACAAGTGGTCAGCTTGTGTGATAAAACTTGACGGTTCGGGAGCGATCAAGCATGTTGATATTTCTTCTGAAAGGCCCGATGATGCTCCCATTACCACAGAGCAATCTGCTGGTGGAGCTGAGGACCCTATTACACTTACATCTTTGTATGCTCTAGTGAACATGTATGTAGGCTGAGGTTCTGATCTCAAGAAGGATCTTGCAGAGACTAAATCTAAGCTTGGTGGTGAGATTGTAGAATTGCAAAGAAAGGTTAAGGATTTGGAAGTACAACTGGGTCAGAGAAGAAAAAGGAGATTGGATGTTTCTTCTGATGAGGAGGATGTGGATGCTCAGTTTAAGTCACTTGATATGTTGGCTAATGTGGCTCAAGAATCTAATGTTTCTACTCCAAAGGTTAGTACATCATGCAGCAAAAGGACCCAATTTTGTTTACTAGACGGAGGAGAAAGTAATCTGTGCATAAGGATACATTGCAAAGTGAAGATATTTCAACTACTGAAGAACACGTTGTTGCTGATACTCCTTTGATGGACATTGCTGGTGCAGGTGGTCAAGCTTCAAATGTGCTATCTCAACCTGCTTCTATACCTTTCACGATAATTCGAAGTTTTTCTTGCTGGAAGGAATTTTAATTTGAATCCGAGTAGATGTATTTTCAACACCTGTTGAAGATTTATCTCAACATGTTTCTTTTGAAGCACATCTGGATGAATCTTACAAGTACCTTTTCGTGATACTCCTTCAGCTGATGTTGTTGTTGGATCTACTGATAAAGAGACAGGAGTGACAGTTGACATTGAGCTTGGTCCAGATCTGGTCAGTGAACAGGAAAGGTTAGCACAAGAGAGGATGTTAGATGAATGTGCAAATTTGAAGAAAAGTGCTGAATTGGCTCAACAGATTGAAGCTGAGTCTAATTCTAAATTGCCACATGAGAGACGAAAAGAATTGGATGCAATGGCTACTCAGATGCTGCTGAACCTTTGGGATGTCTATACTCATCAAGCTATTTCTAATCCTTCACTTGCTCAGAGTATTTTAGGGGCAGATTTTGATAGTGAACAATTTGTAGCTCAAATGGTGGCTCGTGGACAACAAAGAAAGGCAGAAGAAACTGCTAAGAAGAAAGCTATGATTGCTCAGAAGAACAAGGCTAAGAGAGAGAGACCACTAACTGAAGCTCAGAAGAAAGCAAAAATGAGAATGGTAGTGAAAAATCAGAGTTCTTAGTGTTTAACTTCAGGTTTAACAATGAAGCAAGTCATGGCTTTGCCTGATCCTATTCTGATTCGCAAATATAATTATATCATGAAGTTTTCTTCATCTTCTTCAAAACATTCTTCAAATTTGAAAAGGATTGCTGGAACTATAGGTGCTCCACAGGCCAAAAGACCTAAATTTGTTGAGATTGTGGATAATTTTGATGATATTCCATCCAAGGTGATGTCTCCAGTGGTTCCTTCTGAAGCCACTCGAAGCTATTCCTTCACCTTCCGGGGTTTCTTCTGCGAACCTTCTATTTCTGCTGCAGTAACTCTTGAAGTTCCTAGTTCAACGACAAAGTTTCGTCTGCTGAAGCTTCTGTTGAACCTTCTGTTGTTTCTTCTGAAACACCTAATGTGCCAGCTTCAACTCCATCTGTGGCATATGTTGATACAGAAGGAGATAATCTGTTTAACTGAAACAACTACTGTCAAATCTACACAGGCAAGAAAGGTGCTTGACAGAATGAATGAAATACGTGGTAATGTTTCGATGCGGTGAAGCAGAATCGAAGATATTCCATCTTCGGACATATATCTTCCTGGAAGGAGGAAGAAGAGGATGGCTAAACAAAAGTTCTCTTCTTTATGGAAATCTGTAAGATCAGCTCGGATTCAGTCATCTCGTAAGCATATTAAGGTTGAGACATCTCACAAGGATAATCATGTGGATTTAAAGGCGGCTGAGTCATCTTTTATCCAAGAAGGATCTGCTGCTGATTTTCCTGAGGGGTCTCATGATGTTTTGGTTAATTGGTCATTGTCAGATGATGAGCTTAATATCATTCACCGTTTGGATCAAACCACCATGCAATTTAACTTTTTGAAGGAGATCTTGCATCTGGTGGACAGGGCAGATTTGGTTACGTTGTATAACCTTGTCAATAAGTATTACCATTCTAATGCACCAAAGGGTTCTGGGTTATATTTATTGGGTGATCTTCATGTTTTGTTTGATTCAATATCTCCCAATGGTAAAGGATACTTTATTTGGAAGAACTCTCACTTGTGCAGGTTACGTCTTGGAGATTTTATCCTCTGCCTCGTGTGCATGTGGTTGAGACAAAGGGTGGTATTACTGTCTGTATGTTTGCTGAGAGAAGTTATCCATTATCCATGAAGCTTATGGAAAGCATGCTTATCCAGAAGTTGGAAGTTCCTCCGGATCCTGTTGGCAATGATAATTTGTATGTTGAACAATGTGTTGGTGTTATTAAGAATCAGCTTATGGGACATAGAGGTTCATCTTGATTATGGTACTTTGTATGGTTTGTAATTTTTGTTTATTTGTTTATTTATTAGTTAAAAAAAAACTATATTCTTTGTTTAACTAACTTTTATTGCAGGTTTGTTGTATATTATTGCTGGTTATTAACTCACCAGATATACCTTATGTATATCAAAGAGTTGGCTAGTCCAAAGGGTACAGCTTTGGTAAAGACACATCAAATCTATTGATAGATGTAATGGTTTGCTCAAAATCATAGGGTTTGCAACCACTCATGCTTAATTGCTGAGTGTTGTATGGTCATCAATTCACCATGGTTTATTCCTATTTGGAATCCAAGAATTGACTAGCCCACTTGTATATGGCTTGTGGTAAAGGCAGTGGAATACCATATTTGGTAATCAGTTCACCAATTTTAAGAATTGACTAGTCACGAGCAAGCGGCTACAGGTAAAGACATTTCAAATCCGTTCATGGTTGCTGATTTGCTAATGAATCAGATGGTTATCAGTGTACCATGGTTTTCGAACTTAAACATTTGGCTACTCCAGTAGTGATGGCTATTGGTAAAGAGACATCAAATCCATTATTTTCAATGATTCACCTCTCACAGGAGTTAACACACCTGGATGTGATGAGAATAGTATGAAACTAATATGTTTTGATGTACATGTTGTCATTTGTTGCTGCAAAGATCTGGAGTTTCAGAGTTTCTTCATCAAAGAGATGATTTTGTTTTGATTCTTTGCTGATAATGTTTGACTACAATCCTCTAGTCTGCAAGGTTAAAGATCTATCAAGAAACTGGAACTTAACCAAGTCTAATTCCAGTTTATGGGAGGATTGTTGGGAATTATGTGAAGTACGAATTATGCTGAAGATTATGCTGAATGGATTCGGCCGAAGTGTATGGATTCTGCTGAAGACATAGTTCTGCTGAAGTTATATATTTATTTGTTTGTTTCTGCGGATATAGTTATTTCGTATTTTCTATAGTTAGTTAGGATATGCATGAGCTTTATTAGGAAGTGATTGTGTATATCTTATTTAGTTTTACGTTTCTTAGAGGAGAAGTTAGGGTTCCTTGTATATAAAAGGAACACAATAGAATGAATTATGTATTAGACGTTGACAAATTATTAATATAACGATCCATAGAGGATCAAAGAGTTCTTAGTTATCTGTGTTTTATACTTGTGTTTATATTCCGCTAAAGAATACAAGTTGTAGAGATTTTCTTTTAGTTTGTTTGTGATTACACAAGCAATACTAACGATCTACGAAGCTCAAGATCTATCAAGCATTCCCGAATTGTATCGCATACCAATCATCAAATGTTAAATTTTCGAACTTGACATCATGCCTTTCAAGCTCGTGAGGGCACGTCTATTCTTCTTCTTTTAAGCTACCAGCACCGTTGCAATACTTGCGGAAAGGGTCGCACGTAGGCCATGCTCCTGTGGATTCATCGTCAGTTATGATTATTCGAGTGCACCAGTGAGTGATAGGCGGCTCCTCTTCTTCCTCGAATGAGAGTTTTTCCAATATTTCTTCATCAGTATATGCAGCCCACACGAATTTGTTATTCTTGACCGTATCCTTGTCAGTTCCTTCATCGCAAATTTCATTTCTAGAGTCGCATGAAGCCCACAGATCATACCAGTCCCCCTTAGCAATGGGTATCTTCTTGCACCAGTGATATTTCTTTTTAGATGGGGACAGAGGGCACAAATTAATGTCGTGGGACCATTCGTTAATTACCTGTTTTCCTGATTCGTCCACTTCGAGAAATCTGTCTGCCCAAGTATCCCAGTTACGCCGTAACTGTGATGTTTGGTTATGGCATAACTCGCATGAATCATCCTTATCGACATCTTTCATAATCCCTCGATCGCTGTCAAAAATATAGTTACGTCGTAACTCTTCAGACATGTTACAGCGTAACTCCAATCTGCCACCGGAATTTTCACTAGAATCCAAATCTTCGGTGTGAGAATTAGCTTGTATCTTCGAGTCATTATCAGCAAAAATGACTTTACATTCCGTTGTAAGTTTTGATCCTTCCGGTTTAGTGTTATTCATCCTTACCTTCTCACTAAGCTTTTCCACCATGGTTTCAAGGTTTTTAAGGGTTGTGTCGTAATTGGAAAGGCTTCTGTCAGTGTTTTCCTGGAATTCTTTTAGCCATTCATCTTTTTCCTTTTGTCTTTGGGCTAAACATTCCATGAATTTTTTTATTGTCTCTTCAAGGTTGGGCTTATTTTCTCCATAAGGCCCATGGTTGTAATTTCCACGATACCCGTTACTATTTTGATTATCTCTGTAAAACGGTCGATTTTCTCCATATTTAGCTTCTTCGATTATGCTTTCTTCGTTAACGTGAGGACAATTCTTGGTGAGATGTCCTCCTCCACAGCTTTCACAACCCACTTGGATGGCATGAACGGTTTCTATGACTTTTAGCATATCTCGACTTAGATTTTCAATATTGCTAGCGATGGCTGCAATTCCGTCAAAATTTCCACCTTGGTTTCTTTTGCTTCCTCCATCGTGCCATTTTTGGGAGTGACCAGCCATTTTTTGAATGGCTTCAATTGCGCAAGTGAAAAAGACAAAATCTGGTGAAAGTGACATTTTTGGATCTTGTGGTTTGTCTGTTTCCTTCTGCAGTTTGCCAAAAGCTACGATTTTCCTTCTGCGATTTGAAGACTGCGAGTTGAGCGTTGCGACTTGTGTTTGAAGTTTGAGGGTTGCGATTTGAAAACTCCGTTTTAAGAGTTGCGACTACAATTATGTGGTTTGCCTTAAGCTGCGACTTGACATTTTCTATTTGACCAAGACACTGAGATTTGACCTTTGCCGGTTGACATTATATTTTGATCAAGAAAATTGATGTTTGAGTGTTGCAGCTTTCCAGTTGCGGTTTGTTGCGGTTTCGTAGTTGCGGTTTGTCTCTGCAGTTTGTGTGTTGTGTTTTGGGCATTATGGTTTGTGTTATATTGCAGATTGCGGTTTGGTAGTTACAGTTTGCCAGTTGCAATTTGAAGACTTTGCATTCTACTCAGTCTGCAGTTTGAGAATTCTACGATTTGCTTAGTCCTGCGGTTTGAAGACTTTACGATTTGGTACTGCGATTTGCTCAAGACTGCGGTTTGAGTTCTGAGTTTTTCTAGTGTGTTTTTGTTGCTGCAGTTTGCTACTGAAGATTGTGATTTGATCCTGCGATTTGGAGTTGCGTTTTGCCATTTGAAGACCATTTTGCTAGATTAACTAAATGTTGTGCTACCAAAATTCTGTCTCATGGTTTATCTTTGATTTAGTAAAATCCCACGAAAGAGTCTATTTCTCGGTTTAAATCATAGATTTGTAAAATCCCGTGTAAAGTTCATATCATGTCTACAGTTTATAATGACATTCAAGCTGTCGGGTTCAATACCTAAACCTATCTTTCCAGCAGCTACAGTAAGAAATCAAGAAAAGGCTCTCAACATACTGTTGTCTGCTATTCCTGATGGTCACCTACTCAAGTTCCATGATGCTAAGGATGCAAAACAACTATGGGCTGCTCTCAAGACAAGATTTGGAGGTAATGTTGCTTCCAAGAAGATGCATAGAAATATGTTGAAGCAACAGTTTGAAACATTCACTGTTGGTGAAAGAGAAGGTCTTGATGCTGCCTATGACAGATTCCAAAATCTCCTTAGTATGCTAGAGTTATACAAAGCAGAAGTATCTGTTGAAGATGCAAACCTGAAGTTCTTAAGATGGTTGCCATCCGTATGGCATGTGATTGCTACAATGATTAGAGGACAACCTAGTTTGGACACTATGGACATTGATGATCTTTACAACCACTTAAAGGTGTATGAGCATGAGATGAATGGCCAAACAAGTTCAAAATCTCAAAGCATTGCTTTTGTGTCTTCTAAAAATAGAAGCAGTACTTCCACTAAAAGTATTGCTTATCCTGCTCAAAGTACTGTTGGTGATAAACAACATATCTACTCAACCATGACTACCCCCACCTCATCACCACCAAACACCATCCACTCTGATGAAGTTGTATGTTCATTCTTCGCTCAGCAAGCCACTTTACCTGTTACTTATGAAGAAGATTTGTCACAAACTGAAGAGGATGCTCTTGAAGAAATTGATATAAGGTGGCAAGTTGTTATGATCACTGCCAGGATCAAGAATTTCATGAAGAAAATAGGAAAAGGCATTGACTTCAAACCCAAACAGGGTATAACGTTTGACAAGTCCAAGATTGAATGCTTTAATTGTCAAAGAATTGGATACTTTGCAAGAGAATGCAAGTTTGCTAAATATCAGGCAAATAGAATGATTGAGAAACCCAAGCTTGAACTAAAGGAAATTCCTATTACTGAAACAAAAGCTTTGGTTGCTCAAGAAAATCTATCAGAGGTTGACTGGAGTGCTGAATTTGATGATGAACCAGTAACCTACTCTATGGTCGCAGTGGAAGAGTTTGATTGCAGCACTGTTTTCGATGAGGAACCCGGATTTGCTGCTTTGGGATCAAGAGATGGTCTTGGAAGCTTTGATTGGAGCATGCAAAGTGAAGAAGAACCTGTTTTGCTCGCTATGGTAGCTACTTCACTAAGTTCACCCACTATCTCTGAGGTATGCTCTAAGTGTAATGATTTTTATCAAAAGGTGCTTAAAGATTATGTAACTGAAAGAGATAATTGTAGAAGGGCTAGGTCTGAGGTAGTTGGTTATCAAATAACTTTAGAGTCAATGGGAGCCAAAATTATAACTCATGAAAATAATGAAATGGCTTGGGCAGAAAAATATGAGCAACAGGATTATCAATTGAAATTAAGTGAATGGAAGTTAGGATGTAAGGTTTATGAACTAGAAAAGATGACTAAAGAAAGGGATGAATTGTTAGAAAAATTTGCTGCTTGGGGAGAATCTGGCCTTTCACATGTTAGTTTTGTTGAAAAACAGAAAAGAGCACACATTAAAACTGGCCTAGGTTTTGGTATGGACTTTAGCAATACAGAAGAGACCTCACCTAGTGATAAGGAACAACTTGATTCTGAGGAGATAACAACTAGTGATGATGAACTCATTAGCTCAGAAGAGAACACATCTAGTAATGAGGAATCAATTAGTCAAACACCTCCTGAATTTAAGAAAGACAAGGGTTATCATGCAGTTCCTCATCCCACTGGTAGTTTTCAACCACTTAGGACAGATGTTTCTTGTGTTGGAGTAGACAATTTAGAGTTTAGGAAAAAGCTTACTGGTTAATCTAATTCAGGTCCATCTAGTTCTGAATCCCCAAAAGAAACAGTTGAGAAACCTAAGAATGATAATGTTAAAAGTCAAGCAGTACCTTCAACTCAAAGTACTGCTAAAAATTCAGCAGTACCTTCAAGAAAAACTTTTCAAAATACTGCTAAACCTTTTTGGGATAATTTTGGTAAAAATAGTTTTCATCATTCACCAAAAAGTCAGGTTAGGTTTGGTCATAGAACTAAAGGAAGAAATTTTGGGAGTATGGGTCAAAAATTGTGTTTTGTTTGTTATAGTCCTGATCATTTGATTAAGGACTGTGACTTTCACTCAGAATATCTAAGCAAATTCCCAAAGACCAGATCTACCAACCATAAGCCAAGGGAGAATAAACCAGTTTGGAATAATTCACATAGGGTTAACCACAACAACTTTTCAAAAGACTATAGGTACCCTCACCAGAAAAGACCTTTTTCAAAATCACCAGTACCCTCAAGCACTTTTCAAGGTACTGATAAGCCAAAAGTTTCTCAAGCAGTACCTTATCAAAGTACTGCTAAGTTTTCACCCAATCAAGGTACTGCTAGCACTTTTTGGAAT
Organism: Chrysanthemum makinoi; assembly: GCA_910596185.1. Lineage (NCBI taxonomy): Eukaryota > Viridiplantae > Streptophyta > Magnoliopsida > Asterales > Asteraceae > Chrysanthemum > Chrysanthemum makinoi. The sequence goes on from OU343221.1 coordinate 161,497,887, forward strand.
GGAAGCCCTAGGAGATCCAATTACTATCAATCTAGAAGGCGTTACACCTCATAAAGAGTATCTAGATCAAAGAAATCTACACAAAAAGGTAAAACCAACTGGGTTAAGAAAGAAAGTACTGATGGGGAACAAACAGTACTTTCAGCAAGTAAGGGTGAAAAAGGGAATTTTGTTGAAAAAGAAAAGGAGAATTTTAATGAAAAAGAAAGTTTTGTTAAAAAGCCAACACAAGTTTTGGAACAACCAAAGATAATTGATCATGTTTTCAAAGACAGTGGAAATTACATACTTAAATAATTTAAGTATGTCACTCCACAAGGGGAACACAAGTCATTAATGGCTTGGGTTCCTAAAAATAACTAACTCTTTCATCTTTGTGCAGGGCAACCCAGAAGAGGAGCTTAAAGATCATTTAATTGTTGATAGTGGTTGCTCTCGAAGCATGATAGGAGACAAAGAGATTCTTTCAGATTTTAGATCTTATTTTGGAGGAAGAGTTGCATTTGGGAATGATCCTAGTGGAGGTAGAATTACTGGAAAAGGAACCATCAAGGCAGGAAGCATAGATTTTGAGAATGTTCGTTATGTGAAGGAGCTCAAGTTCAACCTTTTGTCAGTCTCTCAGATCTATGACAAGAAGCACCCTATGTTATTCACTGACCTGAGAATGTCTTATTCTTTCCCCTGAGTTCAAGCTTGTTGATAATAACTTGGTAATACTGAGAGTACCAAGAACCAATGATGTGTACAGTCTGGACATGAAGAGTCTTAACTCTTCTAAAAGAGCAACTTGTTTAGTAGCAAAGGCAACACTTGAAAAAGCACATCAATGGCATAGAAGATTAGGTCATGTGAATTTCAAGAATATCAACAAGTTGGTTAAAGGAAATTTAGTTAGAGTTTTACCTTCCAAAAAATACAAGAATGATCATTCATGTTTGGCGTACAAGAAGGGTAAACAACACAAAGCATCATGCAAGAAGATTGAGGAAAGAACTATTATAGATCCTTTAGAGTTGCTGCACATGGATCTGTTTGGACATGTTTCTGTTGCAAGCTTAAACAAGAAGAAGTACTGCTTAGTTGTAACAGATGATTGCAGTAGATTTAGTTGGGTCTTTTTCTTGGGATTTAAAGATGAAACCTTTAATGCTATTCATGATCTTATAATAGCCTTTGAAAATCAATTGAGACTCAAAGTAAGAGGTATTAGATGTGATAATGGGACTGATGTGACAACTCGTAATTTCAGGTCATTTTACAAAATTTGAAAATTTCACTATTCATCTCGGGAATTCACTATTCATCGGTTACTATTCATCATTTTACTATTTTTCGTTTTCAAAGTCGATTTTATATTTTGAAAGGGTATTTCAAAATTTTACTATTCACGAAACACTATTCATTCCCGGAGAAAATCACTATTCATGAGTCACTATTCATCATTTTTCGTAAACTAGGTTTACGAATATCAAATACGCGTAACCTGGAGGGTTAAGCTGCGTATTCATGGAATATCATCAAGGACATTTCATATACACTAGATTTAGTCTACATATCATCAATAACATCATTTCATATCAATTCATGCATGGATTTGCATTTTTCATTAAACGTTTATTTTCCTATTATATAAACGCTATCGCGTAAACATTATTTTGAAACATTGATCCGACACTTCCAACAATAAACCTAGTATATTTTTATACTTATTTTAAAACTATAAAAATTATATTATTATTTTACCCGATGTTTTCAATTTATATTGTATATAAATTGTTATGTATAAATATTTACGACGGTTTTCGTAAATGCAACTCGATAATTATTTATCCACTCAATTCTCGTAGGAAATGTATTTTTATAATTTTTACGACTTCGATATATTTTTCTAGCCAACGCTACACTAAATAATTACTTTACTTATCAATTATACACTATACATAACAAATAATACATTTAATTACAAAAACTACTGAACCCTCCCCCAAAATTTCCATATTGCCGGCCACCTTCCCCCCCTAGTCACAATATGTGGCAAAATTAATTTTCTCTACTCATGTACACCTTAACAAGATATTTGCATAATATTTACATAATATCTAAATAACACATACACTACACACAATACAAGGTGTAATTTTGCAAAATCCTCTCCTCTCCTCTCTACCATAACCGGCCATTCTCAAGAACAAAGAAGAAACCATAAATTTTTCATGATCCAAGTATTAATCAAGTCCTAGAAATAATCTAGTTAAGGTTTTGAAATAAAAACCTCAAGATTGTTATGTATACTTTGCTCAAAAACTATTAAATCATTCAAGTAAGCTTTTCATGATCTTCATAACTCTTTCATATTCATATTTATGTTATTTCATCCTTTTTGCAAGAAAACATGCAAGTTACATATGAATCTATACCACTTTTATTGTTTTTATTACTTATTATGAAATATAATCATCCTATAATTAATCCCTTGAAACATATCATTTTTAGTGATGTTTAGGAACCCATGACACCCTAAGAAGGTGTATGGTAGGTTTAGAATAGCTTTGGCATTGGTTTGAAGTGGTTAGAATAGGTATTACGCGAGAAAAATCATTTTCGACAACTATAAAATAGGGTCTGTTGGTTTTTGTGAAATCTGGAAATTTCGACAGGAGATAAAATATTTTGGGCTAGATATTTAGAAAATATACTTTAAAACAAAAACGTGGCCGCTTGAACGGGTTAAAACGGAGTTATAACGAACAAGTTATGCTATTTTCAAGTTTAACGACGAAAACTATTTTTCCGGAAAATTCAGCATGTTGTCCAAATTTTTACGAGTAAAAAACGAGTCTTAAGCATTATCTAAATGAGCCGATTTATCAAAAATATATTAATATACTTTGACACGAAGCTAAGGACATATACAACGTAGAAAACGGACTTGTAACGACTAAATTACACGCGTTTAAACAATATTGTCGTAACTATTTCATATAAGCATAACTAATATATTTTCTAATAGCCAAAAATTACGGCCGCGAATGACCATTTTGGGAGTTGTTTTTAACATCGATAGATTACTTTTTATAGAATGATGTCTTCTAGTAAAAGTAAGCTCGCCTAGCCTATTTTCCAAAATGTCCAACCGTTCGTCAAACAGAGTTGTAACGAGTAAAATACGGTCACTCAAACTTTGCCGAAAACTACCCTTAAACAATATTTTTGGTACAAGTACCCTACTTTACCCATGTTTTTCTCCATGATCGAGACCTCTATGATAAAAACTTAAAGGCTAATACTTTGAGATAATGCTACGAGCTTTCCAAAACCGTTGAGTTTGATTTCTAACACTCGATATTCACTATTTTACGACTAGCTTTTCGAGGTCATTTAGTCACTTTCACAAATTATCAAAGTATATTATTTTGCGACGAAAAGCTATAAATTCTTGATAAATCACTAAACGACTATCGTTGGATGTTGTTTCAACGTAAATACTTGTAAAGTATTTTATAATATGACGAGATGTCATAAACATATATTTCGACGATAAACATTATTTTCAAATGTACAAGTGGTATGGATATCATATGAGTTTGCATGCACGACATTGTTTCATGATTTACATTAGAACATATCATTCATAATAGGTCACGGTTAGAGGTTGCGCCTCATTTCAGTATTGCCATTATATCATCATGATCCTTGCAACAGGTGAGTTTTCATAGCCCCGATTTATTCAAGTTTATACATTATTTCAAACCTACGGGGAGAATACATTGCACATCATTTTTATACGAGCCCAAGTATATTTAAATTCATTTACATTGCTTAAGTTACCTCATTGCTAATTGAATGTCCACATTTCATAATCATGAACCGTTAATTTCGGAAGAAGCGAGGGTGAGTGGATAGATCTATTGAGGGTGACTCCTCCATCCGTGTTGGTGGTCCCAACTGGTCAACGAATGCATTTCATTTTTATCATCATTGAGTTGTTTGGCAAAACATTCTGTTGGGGCGAACATCAGGAACAGTCTAGCTTCGGTGTCATGTGCTTAAGCAATTGTACCATTTTTGTGACATATTTGTCATACATAACTTATACTTGTGTTGGTCGTATAAAACATTTTCATAAACTCTATGAACTCACTCAACCATTGTGTTGACACTTTTAGCAATGTATTTTCAGGTATCTAAGGTATTCACTTCATGGCATTCATATGGACATATCATAGAGTCGCGGTGACGACGCATCTCACTTGGGTTTGATGCACTTTAAAACATCGTTTGGATTGTAAAAAACTTATTTCCGCACATGTCGATTTTCATTTGGGACCTATCTTTTGTAAACTCTGATTATTTTACTAAATCAAACGATGTATTTTTCAAACGACACTTTAGGTCGTTCAATATAACTATGATTGTGATGCTATGACAGTCAACCCCTAGGAATTTCATTCCGCTGCAAAACAGGTAATTTGGGGGTGTGACAGATTGGTATCAGAGCTTCGGTTATAGAGAACTAGGTTGCATCATTGACCCTAGACTATAACTACATCATCATAGCATCTCATCATTTCATCAAAAGTGCATAGTCACTATACATGCGGTTTCATACACACATTTTGCGAGTTATTTACTTTCATTTCAAATCGATTGTCATATTAATGCCTTCAGATACCCATCCCATCATACTCACATCAGACTTTGACATGGAGAATGCCCTGTCATTCCCTATCACAATTTTAACATTAGTTGACTCAACACCGATAACATCAGACGATGAGACTGAACCCTTTTAGGAGGACGAAGTTGCACCTACACCATCACGATCATCATTGGTTCACCGTAGGATCAGAAAAATTTCTATCATTCAATCGGGACAGATCATACCATTTGGTAGGACTTATAGGCTTAGTCCTAATGGACCTATTAGGATGCTTACTACAAGGAAGATAGTAGTATTTCATTCACCATCATCTCCTAACTTACCACTAGGATTTCCATCATCATCATCGTCATCATTATCATCTAGAGCACCATTCGTACCATCACATCTCATATACACTACTCATACATATGACTTGCAGCTTGGGAAGCGTGCATGATTTAACACACCATTACCATCTATCACAAAGACTATAGACATTACACCATCTTAAAGGTTTAAAGACTGTGAGAGTTTCAAAGCTGTTGTTATTAGACAGCCTACTGCTCCTACACTTGAGACATGATTAGACTACCAACAGGAACAGATAATAAGTACCTTTCTAGCTAATGTAATCTTTATCGTTTATTATCTCCACGATAATCACAACCTTTGTTTATTTCATTCCTTATTACAATTGCCTAATTTTCAATCATTTCGCGACAATACCTCACTATCTTACTAGGGGTTAGGTCAACTTTATTCTTGACTAATTAGGAGAATATTACCATTCTATGAGGTTCTCTCATGTATCCTACAAACCATTCAACAAATTATATTTCAAGTTACTTTGCTACTACTTCATAACATTATTTCACTTAATTTTATTTCAAGCTATTCTACACCATCTTAGAAACATTGTTTCATAAAGTTTTAAAACAAGTTGTTTCGTTACCACCCTATCAATTGGCTTTCAGTCATTTTATCAATTATTTAATACCATCATGCGAAACGATTTTCATGTTACTCTGAAAAATTATTGAGCCATTATCTTACAAAACAAAACGTTGAATACCATCTAAAACTTCAGAGGAACATAATACCATTTCAACAAAACCAAGCATCACATCATTTGTCCTCGATTATACATAGCCTGATCACCTATGTATAATTCAGGAAGAATTATGTCATGAAAGTAACAAGCATCATTTCAAATCTCTTAAAACAATCTTCACTCAAAAGCAAGGATTTGTAAACAGATAAATTGCTCATAAACACCTCTTTTGTCAACACTCTATAGATACTTACGCCATTCATCCCTCACTCAACCGATAAGTTAGAATTTGACGAGTTACTTTTTTTTCTTAGGAAAGGCTTCCTATACCATCTATGAGGAGGATTCCTCGATACAAGAAAACAATGAAAGGATTTCAGATTTCCCCACAAGGACTAGAAGTATGTAGTAAGATGATTCAAAACTCTATAAAAATCTTAAGACATCACGAGACATTCCGAACCACTATTTTGGACTAGAAGCCAAATTATACCATTTCAAAAGCATCAGTTGGACCGAGTTACAAGATTTAGTACGAAACAAATACACACTAAGCAACACTATAGGGATCAACCAAGTCTTCTAGCTGAGACTGCAGAACATTCCATTAAACATGGCCTCAACAATATGTGAACTTCCCTACAATGAGTTTCCCTTAAAGGAAAATTTAGTTAAATTAAGGTTATTGATATAAACTTTCTCTAAGACATTGTGTTCTCTACAAATTATAGATAACCTCACTTTCATATTAAGAGATGCAACAGGTTTGTACATATCGGACAATCAATGACTCTCCATCTACAAGTGAAATTAGAACAAACATTCTTCGACATGGTATGAGCTGATATCTATTTTCTGGCTAGCATGATAACAATCTAAGTGATGAAATATTTTAGAAGCACTCAATATCGTGACAAATCTTGAAAATCAATCACTACACCACATCACTTAAATATTTAAGGTTTTGTGACTTGACAACATATAGCGTGGAAATATTTCGATAAGAGAAATTAAGAGAGACACCATCGAACAATAAACATTTTAGTAATGGAGACTAAGCACCTTAGGCAAGTAAGATTCAAGTCATGACATTCGCTAGAACTAGTAGAGCGAGGAATCACAAGTGTTACCCAAAATCTATTCTTTTCAATAATGTTCTTTTTGACAGACTTAACATTTTGAAATTTGACACGAGACACGTGGTATCCATTTCAGTTGTACCTATTATAAGCTATTCGATTTACCTTAGGCTTCTGACAATCATTTTAAGATTTCCGTGGAACCTACTAGGACACGAGTTCTGCCTATTATCCTCAGTTCAATGGTCAGAGCGAGAGAACAATTCAAACATTAGAAGATATACTCAAGGCATGTGTGATTTTCTAGAAATGAGTAGGCAAATCATTCTTCATTGAACAAATTGCTTTACAACAATAGTTAGCACATGAACATATTGACTACACCAATTGAGGCACTCTATGGTTGAGGTGTCAATCACTTATTCACAGGTCAAAACCAGGAAAGTCTAACTCACAAGTCTATAACTCATTCATGAAACAACAAAGTAATCCTACAGATCAAGAATCAGTTACAAGTAACAACAAATAGCAAGATAAGCTACGTCGATATACGACGCAAAATATTGGAAATATGTTCCATAAGTCGCAAACCATTAGAATTTCAAGTTGGCAACAGATTTATGTTCAAATTCCCATCTTGGAAAGGCGTGGTACGATTAAGAAAAACATTGGACGACCCGATGCGACTCAAATATCCTCACCTTTTCACAAGTAACATCGTAGAACCTAACATGGCCTGAATTCAGGAACTGAATTCCTTTTTGGATGGGCGAATGTGACAACTCATAATTTCAGGTCATTTTACAAAATTTGAAAAATTTCACTATTCATCTTGGGAATTTACTATTCATTTGTTACTATTCATCATTTTACAACTCATCGTTTTCGAAGTCGATTTCATATTTTGAAAGGGTATTTCAAAATTTTACTATTCATGAAACACTATTCATTCCCGGAGAAAATCACTATTCATGAGTCACTATTCATCATTTTTCGTAAACTAGGTTTACAAATATCAAATATGCGTAACCTGGAGGGTTAAGCTGCGTATTCATGGAATATCATCAAGGACATTTCATATAGACTAGATTTAGTCTACATATCATCAATAACATCATTTCATAACAATTCATGCATGGATTTGCATTTTTCATTAAACGTTTATTTTCCTATTAAATAAACGCTATCGCGTAAACATTATTTTGAAACATTGATCCGACACTTCAAAAAATAAACCTAATATATTTTTATACTTATTTTAAAACAATAAAAATTATATTATTATTTTACCCGATGTTTTCAATTTATTTTGTATATAAATTGTTATGTATAAATATTTACGACGATTTTCGTAAATGCAACTCGATAATTATTTATCCACTCAATTCTTGTAGGAAATGTATTTTTATAATTTTTACGACTTCGATATATTTTATATTATTCCGTAAAATTCGATTTCTAGCAAACGCTACACTAAATAATTATTTTACTTATCAATTATACACTATACATAACAAATAATACATTTAATTACAAAAACTACTCAACCCTCCCCCAAAATTTCCATATGGCCGGCCACCTTCCCCCCCCCCCCCTAGTCATAATATGTGGCAAAATTGATTTTCTCTACTCATGTACACCTAAACAATATATTTGCATAATATCTATACTATATTATAAAGCATTTGGGACATTCTTAAAATGGAAGGCTTAAAAAAATTAAGATTTAACACTTGCTTATAATGGCAAATTTTAATAAGTACATCTATAATAGCATTGATTGCAACACTTTAAAGCACTTTTTGTAGACATGTTTAAAAAAAATATTAATAGAATATAAAGTAATTTAATATAATAATAAAAACGTCTAAAACCATAATTACATAATAAATGTTATTTTTAAAACACCCCTAATATGAAAAGTACTTGTTATTATACATATTGTACAAACTAATTAAACACACAAAGCTTCATACAATTTATACGTAAACAAGTTGATGGTACATATGTTTTAAAAAATGGACCGGACCAACGGGGTTTAATCGGGAACCGGATTCACCACCGGTTCGGCTAGCCCATAGAAATCGTCCGAAAACGATATTATTAAATCAATAGAGTTTCAAAATGCATAATAAATTGCAATCTTAAAAAAATATTTTTAAATCGCAAGAGTGTCTCGAGAACCAACATATACATCTTTTATAATTTTGTTGATAAAACTTATCTTAAAAACTAAAAACTTTGTTTTATAAAAATTGGACAATTTTTTCAAAGCAAATGATGCAAAATGCTAAGTGCTAATTATATATTTAATATTGAATATATATATATTTGTATAATAATATTTATACTCTTTAAAGTAACCCACATAACTTTTTTAATATTTAGTTTTTGTTTATCTTTATAAGTACTATTTTACTTGTATTATCCATCTATGTGGGACAAATATAACAAACATTTTTTAGAGAACTAAATTTTCTTAGTATAATGTAAGTGATTTTTAAAATTCGCTATGGTGTTATTATTTAATGATAACTTACGACTACGAGCCATTGTAAACTACTTTAACCTTCATTTACCAGCTCGATATTGTCAAAACATCACGTGGATAATCTACAGTTTTGATATAAAAAATATTGTTATTGCGTAAAATTATTAAAAACTTAAATTGTCGCCTTTCGTATATCTATTGTATAGTAAAATATAGAACTGAAAAAAAGCGTTGAATATTTTATTTGCATGGTACCCGCCGCTGCAACGCGCGGGTACCCTGCTAGTATTACATAATATCTAAATAACACATACACTACACACAATACAAGGTGTAATTTTGCAAAATCCTCTCCTCTCCTCTCTACCATAACCGGCCATGCTCAAGAACAAAGAAGAAACCATAAATTTTTCATGATCCAAGTATTAATCAAGTCCTAGAAATAATCTAGTTAAGGTTTTGAAATAAAAACCTCAAGATTGTTATGTATACTTTGCTCAAAAACTCTTAAATCGTTCAAGTAAGCTTTTCATGATCTTCATAACTCTTTCATATTCATATTTATGTTATTTCATCATTTTTGCAAGAAAACATGCAAGTTACATATGAATCTATACCACTTTTATTGTTTTTATTACTTATTATGAAATATAATCATCCTATAATTAATCCCTTGAAACATATCATTTTTAATGATGTTTAGGAACCCATGAAACCGTAAGAAGGTGTATGGTAGGTTTAGAATAGCTTTGGCGTTGGTTTGAAGTGGTTAGAATAGGTATTACGCGAGAAAAATCATTTTCGACAACTATAAAATAGGGTCTGTTGGTTTTTGTGAAATCTGGAAATTTCGAAAGGAGATAAAATATTTTGGGCTAGATATTTAGAAAATATACTTTAAAACAAAAACGTGGCCGCTTGAACGGGTTAAAACGGAGTTATAACGAAGAAGTTATGCTATTTTCAAGTTTAACGACGAAAACTATTTTTCCGGAAAATTCAGCATGTTGTCCAAATTTTTACGAGTCAAAAACGAGTCTTAAGCGTTATCTAAATGAGCCGATTTATCAAAAATATATTAATATACTTTGACACGAAGCTAAGGACATTTACAACGTAGAAAACGGACTTGTAACGACTAAATTACATTCGTTTAAACAAGGTTGTCGTAACTATTTCATATAAGCATAACTAATATATTTTCTAATAGCCAAAAATTACGGCCGCGAATGACCATTTTGGGAGTTGTTTTTAACATCGATAGATTACTTTTTATAGAATGATGTCTTCTAGTAAAAGTAAGCTCGCCTAGCCTATTTTCCAAAATGTCCAACCGTTCGTCAAACGGAGTTGTAACGAGTAAAATACGGTCACTCAAACTTTGCCGAAAACTACCCTTAAACAATATTTTTGGTACAAGTACCCTACTTTACCCATGTTTTTCTCCATGATCGAGACCTCTATGATAAAAACTTAAAAGCTAATACTTTGAGATAATGCTACGAGCTTTCCAAAACCGTTGAGTTTGTTTTCTAACACTCGATATTCACTATTTTATGACTAGCTTTTCGAGGTCATTTAGTCACTTTCACAAATTATCAAAGTATATTATTTCGCGACGAAAAGCTATAAATTCTTGATAAATCACTAAACGACTATCGTAGGAGGTTGTTTCAACGTAAATACTTGTAAAGTATTTTATAATATGACAAGATGTCATAAACATATATTTCGACGATAAACATTATTTTCAAATGTACAAGTGGTATGGATATCATATGAGTTTGCATGCACGACATTGTTTCATGGTTTACATTAGAACATATCATTCATAATAGGTCACGGTTAGAGGTTGCGCCTCATTTCAGTATTGCCATTATATCATCATGATCATTCCAACATGTGAGTTTTCATAGCCCCGATTTATTCAAGTTTATACATTATTTCAAACCTACGGGGAGAATACATTGCACATCATTTTTATACGAGCCCAAGTATATTCAAATTCATTTACATTGCTTAAGTTACCTCATTGCCAATTGAATGTCCCCATTTCATAATCATGAACCGTTAATTTCGGGAGAAGCGAGGGTGAGTGGATAGATCTATTGAGGGTGACTCCTTCATCCGTGTTTGTGGTCCCAACTGGTCAACGGATGCATTTCATTTTAATCATCATTGAGTTGTTTGGCAAAACACTCTATTGGGGCGAACACCAGGAACAGTCTAGCTTCGGTGTCATGTGCTTAAGCAATTGTACCATTTTGTGACATATTTGTCATACATAACTTATACTTGTGTTGGTCGTATAAAACATTTTCATAAACTCTATGAACTCACTCAACCATTGTGTTGACACTTTTAGCAATGTATTTTCAGGTATCTAAGGTATTCACTTCATGGCATTCATATGGACATATCATAGAGTCGCGGTGATGACGCGTCTCACTTGGGTTTGATGTACTTTAAAACATCGTTTGGATTGTAACAAACTTATTTCCGCACATGTCGATTTTTATTTGGGACCTATCTTTTGTAAACTCTGATTATTTTACTATATCAAATGATGTATTTTTCAAACGACACTTTAGGTCGTTCAATATAACCGTGATTGTGAGGTTATGACAGTCAACCCCCAGGAATTCCATTCCGCTGCAAAACAGGTAATTTGGGGGTGTGACAACCTCTATTAAAAAACAAGCTTATGGATGAATTTTGTGCCAAGAAAGGAATCAAGAGGGAGTTTAGCATTGCTAGAACTTCACAGCAAAATGGTGTTGCAGAAAGAAAGAATAGAACATTGATAGAAGCAGCCAGAACAATGCTTGCAGATTCTCAATTACCTATTCAATTTTGGGCTGAAGCTGTAAGTAATGCTTTTTATGTGTTGAATAGAGTAGCAGTCACTACATCTCAGATGAAGACACCTTATGAGTTGCTTATGGGAAACAAACCTAACATACGTTTTATGAAACCTTTTGGATGTCCTCTGACTATTCTCACTACTATTGATGCTTTGGGAAAATTTGATGGCAAGTCAGATGAAGGATACTTATTGGGATACTGTACCAATAGCAAAGGATTTAGAGTGTACAACAAGGTTACCAAAAAGGTTCAGTATTGTCTTCATGTTGAATTTTTAGAAGATCAAGAAAATCAAAAGGGTAAAAGTCCTGATTGGATGTTTGATATTGATGTTTTGACTCCTTCTATGAAATATGTTCCTGTTAGAGATGAGAATCAAGTTGTTCACAAAGAAGAAGATTTACAGTACATTGTTCATGGCGTCAATATTAGACCTGATGTTGTTCCTGATGAAGAACCTATAATTGTTAAGAAGGCGAAAAGTACTGATGAACCAAAATCCACTTTGTCTGCTGAGGATCAAGCTATTCAAGATGAACTTAATAAGATGCCTTTTCAAGAAACAGTAGCACAATATTATGAGGATGAACAAAGAAGAGCTTATGAAGAAGCAAAGAAAAAGGGTAAGTCTACAGATTAACCTCACAATACTTTGGATCCCAGTACTTTGGATCAAAATACTGCTGCACCAATTGAAAGTACTTCTGATGATTTGTATGATCCTAACATGCCTGGTTTAGAAGACACTGATGATGAATTAGATGATGAAGGTATTTTCTCAAATTCCAATGAAGGAGCTGATTTCACAAATTTGGATGATGATCTTGAAGTTCCACAGACTCCTACATTAAGAGTTCATAAAGATCATCCTGCTGGTCAAATCATTGGACCTTTCACTTCTGGAGTGCTCACAAGAGCCAAGGCTAAAGGTTTTTCTAAACCACATAATGCTTTACTTAGCTTTGTGTATAAACAAAACATGATGAATCATAAGGATCAACAAACGTGTTTATTCACTTGTTTTATCTCTCAAGAAGAACCCAAGAATGTAGCTCAAGCATTAACTAAAGAGGGTTGGGTTGAAGCCATGCAAGAAGAACTTCTTCAATTCAAACTTCACGAAGTTTGGGTACTATGTGATCTACCAGATGGAAAGAAAGTCATTGGTACAAGATGGGTTTTCAGAGTTAAGAGAGATGAAAGAGGGAATGTCATCAAGAACAAAGCGAGATTAGTTGCACAAGGATATAGACAAGAAGAAGGCGTGGACTATGATGAAGTGTTTGCTCCTGTAGCAAGGATTGAAGCCATTAGAATATTCCTTGCTTTTGCATCTTATATGGGCTTTCCTGTTTATCAAGTGGATGTCTAGAGTGCCTTTCTTTATGGCAAGATTACAGAGGAGGTCTATGTCAAACAACCTCCTGGTTTTGAGGATCCTGTACATCCAAACAAAGTTTACAAAGTTGTTAAGCCAATGTATGGTCTTCATCAAGCACCTAGAGCTTGGTATGAAAGACTCTCCACTTTTTTATTGCAACATGGTTACAGGAGAGGAGTAATTGATAAGACTCTGTTTATCAAGAGAGACAAGAAGGATATCATGCTTGTTCAAGTCTATGTAGATGATATTATTTTTGGAGCTACAAAACAGTCTATGGTGAAAGAATTTGAGAAGCTCATGCAACAAGAATTTCAAATGAGTTCCATGGGTGAATTAAATTTATTTTTGGGGCTTCAAGTTAAACAATCAAAGGCTGGAATTTTCATTAGTCAAGACAAGTATGTCACCGACATTCTTAAGAAGTTTAACTTCGATACTATGAAGCCTGTTACCACACCCATAAAAGCTATCAACTCATTAGGAAAGGATGAAGATGGACAAGCTGTGGAAGTCAAACTTTACAGATCAATGATTGGTTGTCTTATGTACTTAACTGCATCTAGACCTGATATCATGTTTGCTGTATGTTTGTGTGCAAGATTTCAAGTCTCACCTAAGGTCTCTCATATGAATGCAGTCAAGAGGATTTTTAGTTATTTGAAGCAACAACCTAAGTTAGGGTTTTGGTATCCAAAGGATTCACCTTTTCACTTGGAAGCTTTTACAGATAGTGACTATGCAGGTGATAATTATGATAGAAGATCAACCACTGGAGGATGCCAATATCTTGGAAGAAGATTAGTTTCATGGCAATGTAAGAAACAAACCATTGCAGCAACATCATCCACTGAAGCAGAATATGTTGCTGCTGCAAGCTGTTGTGGACAAGTACTGTGGATGCAGAATCAACTCTTGGATTATGGATTCAATTTCAAGAATACTCCTATAAAAATTGACAATGAGAGTACCATTTGCATTGTGAAGCATCCTGTTTATCACTCCAATACCAAGCACATTCAGATTAGGCATCACTTTATTCGAGATTGTTATGAGCATAGGCTCATTAATGTTGTCAAGGTCCACACAGATAATTAATGTAGCTGATCTACTCACAAAGGGATTTGATGTTTCAAGATTCAATCATTTAGTGGTGAGTATTGGTATGATTAACTATTAAGCTACAATTAAGGGGAGGACTTATTAGTTAGTTAGTTAGATAGTCCTATGCATTGTTTGAGGGGAGGCAATAGAATGCTTTTTTGATGTTTTTGCCATTGTGAAGAAGAGGATGGAAAAGTAATGCTTATTGTTTATCTGAAAGTACTGCTTACGTGGAAAGCACTGCTAGTCTTGTCAATGTACTGTTCCAACGGTCAAAAGATGGGGTAAAATTCAAACAAACGGTAACTGTATTTATTGGGCTGTGATTTTTTTAAATCTTACCTATAAATAACTACCCTCCGATTTTCCCTCTCATCTTTATACTTATCAATCTTTTCGCTATTTTTCTCTTATTCACATTCACTATTCATCGCACTCATTTTTCTTATAACAACATTCAATGGCGAATCGAAACACAGTTATTAAGCACAACATGGTGGCTAATTTAGATAAAACACCATCCAACTTCGCTTTTCATGACATAATTAATTTCCTCACTGGATCATCAATGAATTATGCTATTTTGGTCGAACCTGATGTTATTGAACATTGGATTCAACAATTTTGGGAAACTGCTAGATCTCATATGGAAGATGATGAATCCTACATTCAGGCTAAGGTTGCTGGGAAGATAGTTAGAGTTAGCAAAGCTTCGATTAAGGAAGATTTATTGTTCGATGATGAAGAAGGGCCCATCCGTTTTGACAAACAAGTTCTTTGGGATACATTAAGGGATATTGGTTATGAAGGGTCTCTCACTGAAACAAATTTTAAGAAACCCTTATTCAGTCCACCATGGAAGTACCTTGTTCATGTATTGCTGCATTGCTTAAGTCCCAAGAGTACTTCATGGTAACAATTTGAATCCAATATCGCATCTGCTTTAGTGGGATTAGCTACCAATCACATATTTAACTTTTCCAGAATGATTTAACATGGTATGGTATCTCACATCTCCAATGGTTTACCTTTCCTCATGTACTCAAGATTTGTTCAAGTCTTCTAGTTCAAACAGCTTAAGGATGTCCCTAAACCTTCAAGCTTGTTACCTGTTGTTATACAACCACCAAAGGTGTTCACTTTCATGTCTAGGAAGAGTGACAAATTCTCTGGGAGGGATACACCTTTGACTACTCACATGATGGAAATTGTACAAGCTGTTAGAGATGAAGCAGCCGCAGGTGAAGAACATAAGCCTTCTGTTTCTAGGGAAGGTACCGCTTCTCAACGTACTGCTTCACCACAAGGTACTGCATCTCAACCAGATATTGCTCATGGTGATTCAAAACCAGAGGTAAACCCACCATCCTCTCCCAATGATTATACTTCCACAGATGGTTCTCAAACATCTGGAGGAGATGAGGGAGATATGGCTTATGAGGGTCAAGTTCTGGATAACTTTGCTTTGACAATGGAGCTATTGAGGTTAAAGAAACACTATGAAGCTCAAGCTGCACAACTGATGAAGTTGAACAACAAGTTTAGAAGATTGAAGAGCTTTGTCTGGCCATTAGTTCAACATCACAGATTATGGGTTAAATCTCAGAAGAAGAAAGGCAAGAAGTTTAAGAAGACTTCAAAGGACAAGAAGGTTCACAAGTAGTCTTCATGCCAATTGGGGAGGATATTATAGCAAGAGAATTTGAATGAAGATGCTGAACCTTATGATGAACCAGAAGTTGAATTTCAAAGTACTGATGCTCAAGTTAATATTCAAAGTACTGAGCCTACTGAGCCTCAAAGTACTGGTATACAAAGTACTGTAGATCAAGGTACTGAAGATCAAGGTGCTGGTGATCAAGGTGCTACTCTTCAAGGAACTCATAGACAAGAGCTAATTACACCAAGGACCCTAAATTTTGAAAAAAAAGCTGGTCCTTCAACAGTCTTACATGAAGAAGAAGCTGGTCCTTCTAGTCCAATCCAGCAAAAAGAGCACACTGCTAGTGATGATGAGACTGTTGCTCAGATATTGCAAAATATTTCAAGACCAAGAGGTGTTAGTATCCCTAGAGTTGAAGAAAAACCTCAAGCTTCTCAACCTGTTTTAGATCCTAAAGACAAAGGAAAAGGTAAACTGGTAGAAACAAAGAAAAAGAAGAAGCTTACTTTGGCAGAATTAAGAGCTATTGAAGTGGCTAAGAATGAAGAAGCTGCTAGGAAGCTACAAGCTGAATTGAATTCTGAAGTTGCTATACCAGAAAAGCCAGTTGTTATACCACAAAGACCACCTAGTATTGCTAAGGAAAGGAATGCTATGATGGCCTATCTGAAGGGTAGAGGATATACAGGTCTGCATAAATTGAAATATATAGAGATGAAAGACTTGTATGATGCTGTTAGAGAAGCTTATCAAAAGGAAGTGGCTGGTATTATTCCTTTTGATGATGAAAAGAAGAATGAGGATGCAAGTAAAAGAAGCTTAAAGAGAAAGAGAACAACTGAAGATGAACAACCATCAAAGAAGATAGAATTGAGAACATATACAGTTGATGAGCTGAGGAATTATCTTAGGGTTGTAGATTTTGAGCATCCTAAGTCCAAAGATGTTGCAGTAAAGAAGTCTAAGATGTCTACATTTGAAGTTGTAGAATCAAAGGAAGGATACTATCTGATGTTCCAAAGAGATGATGAAAGCTTTAGAGTATTTAATTTGCTATGGGATACACTGCACATGATAGATAGAAAGGATCTGTTTCACCTATATCAACTAGTGCAAGAGTATTTTGAGCATATTCCTTCAACTGGAGTTGGCTTAGTCTTGGTGGGAAATCTGATAACTATCTGGGAGACAGAAGAGACAAGCACTGATGAAATCTGGAATAACCAAGAAGTTTGGGAGATTACTGATCGGTGCAAAACCGTCAAGTTTTCTCACACAAGCTGGCCACTTGTGAATGGCCAACCGTAAGAAACTTAAAACAGTTCAAACATAGAATGCAATGAAGATCAGGAGAGTATAGTGTTTCCCCGGGTCGTTATGTCCCAGCGAGCTATGCGAAGAATCACCAAATGAATAGTGATCGAGAGATTTGAACGGAAAATAAGTTTTTGAATTATTATAACTACAGAAATAGCCTATAATTACAAAGGCTTAAATGCAAATTAAAGAGAATTAAAAAGATAAAAAAAAAATATTAAATAAACGCTATCACTATTTGTAAAATGATGTTTTTGATTTTTCTTTTATAAAACTTAAATTAAAAACTACGCGACGTACAACAGAAAATGTGAAACATACACAATATTAATCCTAAAAATATGAAAATGATATTTTTACAATCCTAATGATAAAAGAAAATTTTTAGAAAAAGAAAATTATTTTTAAAACTATTTATCTAATTATTATTAATTAAAAACTATTTTTACTTATTAAATAATAGCCTAAAATACAAGAAAATATGAAATTAAGCTTGAAAAATGAAATTATGACTTGGAAAAATCTAAAATAACAAAAGAGAATTTTCAAAACTATTTTTGTATTTTTCTGATTATTTTTGTATTTTCTAGGAATTAAAATCTATTTAAAACTACTTAAATTACTTAAAAATACAAATTTAACTAAGAAAAATCTGAAAAAATATTTTTTTTGACTTTTTATATTTATCTTAATCTAGGAAAAATGAAAAATTATTTTTTTGAAACTTTTCTGAATTAATTGTATTAAATGCTAATTAAAAGGCTTAAAAACAGTTTTAAATAAAGAAAAATACCAAACTGACCTAGAAAAATCTGAAAAATTCAAGATAAGTCTAAAATAATATTAAGATTCTAGGAAAAATGTAAAAACAGGTGCTTGTGTGAAGGAAATTGAGGCTGCAGTGGAGAGTGCTTATAAATAAGCACTCAAGATAAGCCAAAAGCTACAAACTAAGCACTAATCTATCACAGAAGCTAAGATATGCTAAAAACACTCAAAAGCAACTAAATACAACTAACCTAAACCACTGAAATGCAAATTACACAGATTTGGTTAATAGAACTCAAGTGCTAAAACAGGTTGAAGCTGCTACTTTTGAGCTTAAGTACAAGCTACCCAACTAGCTGAAAATGAAAAACAGAAGTTGCAATCTAAACTAGACCTGGCTAAGAACTTATGAACCAAAGACCAGACCAAAGTGAGCTAAGCTGAGCCCTGTGCAAGCCTTGCACAAAACCTGTGCACACTCAGTTAATACTGAGTGTGTACAGGGGATTTACAACCATTTTGACAAGCATTTTTCAAGCTTATAAAAAATTCACAAAATTCTACAAAAATGATGTTAAGAAAATAGACCAACTGAACTTTAAAAACCTACAATTTCACTTAGTTTGGCCCAAAGATGAATCAATGAAAAATCAACTCAGTTGGGTGAAAACAGGTTTTTTACACTTTTGACTTTTGAGCAGTTTTTGAAAGTTTGACTTACATGAGTTTTGATTCAATTTATTGGACTGATGTTGATGTTAAATGATGAAATGAAGTTACTGCAAGCTTTCTCTATGTATTTTAAACACAAAACAAGCTTATGCTTTGACAAAATTCCAACAGCTAAGAGTTAAGACAGATTAAACATGAAGTTTGACTCTGAGCTTTTGCAGAGGTAAAATGATGACAGTGTTGAGTATATAAGAGCTAAACAAACCTAGAACTACAAATCTTAACCACTGAACTAACCTTAAACACAGATTGCTGCACAATCCAAACACTCCTATTTCTACTGATATGCAATTTTAATTAAGCTAACTACTGCACTAGCTTGTTTTACTGATCAAACTCACTCTAATTACTCTAAATATAACTAATTAAACAGGTAAGAACTAATCTAAATCACAAATACAGATTATGCAATACTTCTTGAAAATAACTTACAATTTGTCCTTAGCCACAATGGCTTGCCAAAGTATTCAAGAACCACTGACCTATTCCAAACCATAAACTAATTCAATATCAATCCAAACCATGCTCTGCATCAACCCACATTCATTTGAGCCAGTTTGACTTTCGTTGACCAGGTATCAAAGTTGCTTGAAATTAATTAATAAGCTTACCAAAAGCTATAAGTAGCTTTAATAAGCTTATTTGAACTGAGAAATAAGCTGTTTGAAGCTTGAACATAAGAATTTGAAATTGACATTTGCAACAGTAAATATGTAAACATGAAATGGTAATGTAACTTGAATTAGTACTTGAAAATAGTTTGAATACACTGAAATAACTTAGTTTGTTACAACTACACTTGAAATTACAACTGAAAAGCTATTTGAGACATAAGAAGCTTAAAACGACATACATTTTGAAAAATAAACTAAGTGCTCCTCTTCTCTCCTTCATCTCCTTCTTTTATACACCAAAATGACTTTCTCTCTCTACTCTGATCAAATCCCACTTGCTTTTTTTTGACCATTGGATGGCTTGAGCTCTTCTTAGCCATTGATTTGATTTTGGCGGGAAAAGGTTTTTGCCAGTGGTTCCCATAGCTTGGACAGGGAAAGGGGCATTTAATGTGGCTTTGGAGGGTTGTGGTTGGAGGGGACAAAGTGTGGAGTAGGGTGAGCTAGAGGTGGAGTTGCAGGGGGAGACAGGAAAAAAGGAGGGTGGCTGGGTGGTTTGGCGGTTTTATTTTAAACCGTGGGTGGGTTGGATTCGGGTTGGATATAAAGGGATTGGACCGGGTATTAGTTGGGTTGGGCTTGGGTTTATTTTGGGTTTGGCTTGGACTTAGGATTAATAATGGACCCAAGTTGTAGCTTAGGGACCATTTGTGTATATTCTGAAAATCCAGGGACCAAACTGTAAATTATGAAATTGTAGTCCAAGGGTTGGTCTTGCCAATCTCAAATAATATAAGGGCCAAATTTGCTATCTTTAAAATTCCAAGGACTAAACATGACCATTTTTTAAATCCAAGGATCAAAACTGTAATTTCTCAAAACTTTTGGAACTTTTCACCAAAGGACTAATTATGACAAGTTATGATTTTAAAAGGACCTTTGGTGATTTTTCTTTTGAAACAATTGCTCGGGACTATTTCGACAACTTTTGAAACTTGGGGACTGAAAGCGCCAATTATGCAAACTTAGCTCATTTTTCATCCGATTTTAAACATTTTGCATCTGAAACATATAAAATGCAATTTTGAGATATTTTCAGTATTTTGATGCATTTCTGAGCATTTTAAACGTTTTGCAGTTCATATTTAACCAAAAATGATGAGTATTTACACACTCATCAATCCCCCACACTAAACTATTGCTAGTCCCTAGCAATCTTTTGAGAAAAACTTAATGGATTTGAATCTCTTTACCAAAAGCCATTACTTCGGGAGTAGCCAAATGTTTTAGTTCAAGTAAGAACCATGGTACACTGATAACCATGTGATTTTGAGCAAACCACCGGCTTCCAACGGATTTGATTTGTCTTTACCAGAAGCCGTTTGCTCTGGACTAGCCAACTCTTAGATAAATTATCAATATTATCTTTGGTGAGTGATTACCAATTATGTTTTTTCCACTGCCTTTACCACAAGCCATAAACTTGCGGGCTAGCCAACTCTTCACTTTTAAGGATATGGTGAGTTGAATACCATACAATTTTGGGCAGATTGCAAGCCGTCAACGGATTTGAGATATCTTTACCAAGAGCCGTTTGCTCCTGGATTAACCAATCCTTTTGTTTATTAGACATGGCGGACTGATAACCATAAGCTGAGTAAGTGCAAAACACTTACTCCAAAAAATAATTTTGGCCAAAAATGGGGGAATTGGGTGGTATAATTACATGATAAAATTCGTGAGAATTCCCCCCCACACTAGAAATGAATATTGCCCTCAATATTCAAAGTACCGGCTGTTATGCCGAAACATAGAACGTAAAAGGGAAATACTACGGCCATTATTTGAAATTTTTATTTTATTTTATTTTTTTTTTATTTATTTATTTTTTTTTTGAAAACATATATACAACAGCGGGGGGCAACTCCCCCACACTAGGGTGGGACACACGGGTGAAAACCCATGTTTAACTACTGTTTTTGATTCCCGAGTCGCTAGCTAGACTCGACCCCGAATTAATTTGTTCATGGGGAAATAAGTGGAAGAGACAATCTCCATCGGACTTTCATTCGAAATGTTTGTATAAACATTTGAAGCACGTGAAAGTTCCACACCGATGAGATATACATAGAACCGGCTCAAGAATGATATATGAAAATGCCGGGGTCAAAGATAGTGTCCTCACTCCCGAACGAGTGAAGAAGAGAGGAAGTCACCAGGTAGGTGAAGAAAAGAAGGAAAATCATGATGATGATCATGATAAGATCTTCTTCCTCAAGATCAAGTGCAGTTGCACTCGTTTGGATTTTATCGGTTGAGCTCTTTGGTTTGGAAAGCATCTCGGGAGGGAGGGTTGGAAAATTTGTCATAGAAATACAAACTCTCATGTTTGAAAACTTTTCCCCCCGATCATGATTTTTGCCATCCAAGCAATCATACTCCGGCGGAGTCATGATATGAGTGAGTTCACCGGCGAACTCCTCATGAAGAGAATCATTCACATGATGTGAATTTGTGAACTCTTGTTCCATTGTGGACTCATCACTATCCTTGTCAAAGATTGGATTGTCAGAAATCAAGGTGAATTCGAATTCAAATAGAGGATTGGTGAGAGTTGTTTTGAATGCTTCAGGAACAAAGTGATTAATATTCTCTATTGGACTGTTGGGATAAGAAGTGAGTGAACGATCATTATAAAGGAGACTTTCAATTTCTCCTAGGTCGGCTTCGAAATCAAAGAGATCATCATCACTTTCAGATGAAAGTGGACTGATGTGAGTGAGTTCATCGGTGAACTCCTCAAGAAGAGGATCAGACTGTGAGAGCGATGCCTCAACATACTCGATGGTTCCATAGGAAGCACAATCGTCGCTAAAATTGGAGAAAGTTTCAAAATGATCTTTTGAACACTCAAGAGGGGAAGAAGAATCACACATATGATCAGAAGTTCCCTGTGACTCTCTCGGGATTGGGACAAGGTTCTCAACACTAGACTTTATGAATTCGTCCGATTGCTTTTCAGGAACAGTGTCAAGATGCTCATCCCCATGTTTAGAGAGTGAGTGGGAATATCGGGTGTGATAGCAGTTGTTTGAGAATGAATCTCAACTGCTGGGATATCAACTGATGAACTTGATGAATCTTTATAGAATTGAAGGATATCAAGTGTGTCCTCATCATCACTGTCATCAGGAATAAAACGAAATTGAGAGCTAGATCTGGCTGCTTTTTCTTTTGCAATTGATTCCCTAATAGATTTTTCAAACGCAATTTGGGAATTTATTTTAGCGACTGCTCTTCACTAACAATTCTTCCATGAATTTTGGATTATCTTGGGAATGTTTACATTCCTTCAAATCTTTCACTAAATCCAAAAGATTAAGGAGAAGATTTTGAGGAAGTGGCTCAGTGAGGTGGTGCCGATTCACTTGGTACTGTAGAGGTTGGTCATGATACGAAGAGTCGTAATTCTTACAAGGAAATGGATTCCTTGTTTGACAATCAGAGCTAAAGTGTGGACCTCCACAATACTCACAACAGTAAAACTGATGTGGCTGTGAGTTATATGTGTGGTAGTCATAATCGTTATTAGGAACCTGCTCATAGACAAGCGTGTTTCCCGATTGACAATCAGAACTGGAGTGTGAACCACCACAGTACTCACAACAGAAAAACTGCTGAGTCTCACAGTGTGGTAGCTGATGGAATAAATCAGTTGTGTTATGGTAAGAATAGGGATCTTGGTTATGGACATACCCGTTTCCTGACTCCACCATGCTACAACTGGGGCAATTGCCACCATTATAAGGACCACCACACCATTGACAACCAAGAGGGTGAGGATAAGACATAGAAAGAATCAAATGTTTTCAGAGGGGTAGGGATGAAGAATCAAAGATGTGAGAGGGTAAAGATGGATATTTTTGGATTTTTGGATAAACATTTTGTAAAAATAAGAAAGAAAATCTTTTTGGGTTTTTGTGTTTGTTGAAAACTGATTTTAAAATGTTTTTGGGTTTTTGGATTTTTATAAGAAAATATAAACATATATAGACGGTATGAACAAGGAGTGAATATTCAAATCACTAATCTGCTAAACGTAAGATAATTAGCACAGCTCCCCGGCAGCGGCGCCAAAAATTTGATCGGTGCAAAACCGTCAAGTTTTCTCACACAAGCTGGCCACTTGTGAATGGCCAACCGTAAGAAACTTAAAACAGTTCAAACACAGAATGCAATGAAGATCAGGAGAGTATAGTGTTTCCCCGGGTCGTTATGTCCCAGCGAGCTATGCGAAGAATCACCAAACGAATAGTGATCGAGAGATTTGAACGGAAAATAAGTTTTTGAATTATTATAACTACAGAAATAGCCTATAATTACAAAGGCTTAAACGCAAATTAAAGAGAATTAAAAAGATAAAAAAAAAATATTAAATAAACGCTATCACTATTTGTAAAATGATGTTTTTGATTTTTCTTTTATAAAGCTTAAATTAAAAACTACGCGACGTACAACAAAAAATGTGAAACTTACACAATATTAATCCTAAAAATATGAAAATGATATTTTTACAATCCTAGTGATAAAAGAAAATTTTTAGAAAAATAAAATTATTTTTAAAACTATTTATCTAATTATTATTAATTAAAAACTATTTTTACTTATTAAATAATAGCCTAAAATACAAGAAAATATCAAATTAAGCTAGAAAAATGAAATTATGACTTGGAAAAATCTAAAATAACAAAAGAGAATTTTCAAAACTATTTTTGAATTTTTCTGATTATTTTTGTATTTTCTAGGAATTAAAATCTATTTAAAACTACTTAAATTACTTAAAAATACAAATTTAACTAAGAAAAATCTGAAATTTTTTTTTTGACTTTTTATATTTATCTTAATCTAGGAAAAATGAAAAATTATTTTTTTGAAACTTTTCTGAATTAATTGTATTAAATGCTAATTAAAAAGGCTTAAAAACTGTTTTAAATAAAGAAAAATACCAAACTGACCTAGAAAAATCTGAAAAATTCAAGATAAGTCTAAAATAATATTAAGATTCTAGGAAAAATGTAAAAACAGGTGCTTGTGTGAAGGAAATTGAGGCTGCAGTGGAGAGTGCTTATAAATAAGCACTCAAGATAAGCCAAAAGCTACAAACTAAGCACCAATCTATCACAGAAGCTAAGATATGCTAAAAACACTCAAAAGCAACTAAATACAACTAACCTAAACCACTGAAATGCAAATTACACAGATTTGGTTAATAGAACTCAAGTGCTAAAACAGGTTGAAGCTGCTACTTTTGAGCTTAAGTACAAGCTACCCAACTAGCTGAAAATGAAAAACAAAAGTTGCAATCTAAACTAGACCTGGCTAAGAACTTATGAACCAAAGACCAGACCAAAGTGAGCTAAGCTGAGCCCTGTGCAAGCCTTGCACAAAACCTGTGCACACTCAGTTAATACTGAGTGTGTACAGGGGATTTACAACCATTTTGACAAGCATTTTTCAAGCTTATAAAAAATTCACAAAATTCTACAAAAATGATGTTAAGAAAATAGACCAACTGAACTTTAAAAACCTACAATTTCACTTAGTTTGGCCCAAAGATGAATCAATGAAAAATCAACTCAGTTGGGTGAAAACAGGTTTTTTACACTTTTGACTTTTGAGCAGTTTTTGAAAGTTTGACTTACATGAGTTTTGATTCAATTTATTGGACTGATGTTGATGTTAAATGATGAAATGAAGTTACTGTAAGCTTTCTCTATGTATTTTAAACACAAAACAAGCTTATGCTTTGACAAAATTCCAACAGCTAAGAGTTAAGACAGATTAAACATGAAGTTTGACTCTGAGCTTTTGCAGAGGTAAAATGATGACAGTGTTGAGTATATAAGAGCTAAACAAACCTAGAACTACAAATCTTAACCACTGAACTAACCTTAAACACAGATTGCTGCACAATCCAAACACTCCTATTTCTACTGATATGCAATTTTAATTAAGCTAACTACTGCACTAGCTTGTTTTACTGATCAAACTCACTCTTATTACTCTAAATATAACTAATTAAACAGGTAAGAACTAATCTAAATCACAAATACAGATTATGCAATACTTCTTGAAAATAACTTACAATTTGTCCTTAGCCACAATGGCTTGCCAAAGTATTCAAGAACCACTGACCTATTCCAAACCATAAACTAATTCAATATCAATCCAAACCATGCTCTGCATCAACCCACATTCATTTCCATTTTCATTTGAGCCAGTTTGACTTTCGTTGACCAGGTATCAAAGTTGCTTGAAATTAATTAATAAGCTTACCAAAAGCTATAAGTAGCTTTAATAAGCTTATTTGAACTGAGAAATAAGCTGTTTGAAGCTTGAACATAAGAATTTGAAATTGACATTTGCAACAGTAAATATGTAAACATGAAATGGTAATGTAACTTGAATTAGTACTTGAAAATAGTTTGAATACACTGAAATAACTTAGTTTGTTACAACTACACTTGAAATTACAACTGAAAAGCTATTTGAGACATAAGAAGCTTAAAACGACATACATTTTGAAAAATAAACTAAGTGCTCCTCTTCTCTCCTTCATCTCCTTCTTTTATACACCAAAATGACTTTCTCTCTCTACTCTGATCAAATCCCACTTGCTTTTCTGACCATTGGATGGCTTGAGCTCTTCTTAGCCATTGATTTGATTTTGGCAGGAAAAGGTTTTTGCCAGTGGTTCCCATAGCTTGGACAGGGAAAGGGGAATTTAATGTGGCTTTGGAGGGTTGTGGTTGGAGGGGACAAAGTGTGGAGTAGGGTGAGCTAGAGGTGGAGTTGCAGGGGGAGACAGGAAAAAAGGAGGGTGGCTGGGTGGTTTGGCGGTTTTATTTTAAACCGTGGGTGGGTTGGATTCGGGTTGGATATAAAGGGATTGGACCGGGTATTAGTTGGGTTGGGCTTGGGTTTATTTTGGGTTTGGCTTGGACTTAGGATTAATAATGGACCCAAGTTGTAGCTTAGGGACCATTTGTGTATATTCTGAAAATCCAGGGACCAAAGCTGTAAATTATGAAGTTGAAGCCCAAGGGTTGGTCTTGCCAATCTCAAATAATATAAGGACCAAATTTGCTATCTTTAAAATTCCAAGGACTAAACATGACCATTTTTAAAATCCAAGGATCAAAACTGTAATTTCTCAAAACTTTTGGAACTTTTCACCAAAGGACTAATTATGACAAGTTATGATTTTAAAAGGACCTTTGGTGATTTTTCTTTTGAAACAAGTGCTCAGGGACTATTTCTGACAACTTTTGAAACTTGGGGGACTGAAACTGCCAATTATGCAAACTTAGCTCATTTTTCATCTGATTTTAAACATTTTGCATCTGAAACATATAAAATGCAATTTTGAGATATTTTCAGTATTTTGATGCATTTCTGAGCATTTTTAAACGTTTTGCAGTTCAGATTTAACCAAAAATGATGAGTATTTACACACTCATCAATTACTAGCTGGAGATTCTTTGAAGAATCAGGAGTGCATGTTTTAGAGTTAGAAGATGGGACCATGATTCACATGCTAGCAGAAATAAGATATCCACTTACAAGAGATCTTATGAGAAGAATGCTAGATCATGGTATGGAAGTTGAAGAGGAGAATGAAACAGCCCTTACGGTCATCGAATTATTTATCAAATGGACAACTATGGCTGATGACGATGCATAAATACTGGTATGATTCATAATTGTATAAATTTTTGAAAAATCAATACTTTATTCAAAGTACTGCTGGACAAACAATACTTTAACCAAAGTACTGCTTGCAGCACAAAATCAGTAAAAGATTTATTTTAATAGAAAATAAGCAAACTTTTGTTAAGTGCAAAATATTTTGAAACAAAAGTTAACAGCAACAAATAGTTTTTGAGATGGTTACAACAAAAGGTTATCAGTCCACCATGTATAACAAAAGGACTGGCTAATCCATGAGCAAACGGCTCTGGTAAAGATATCTCAAATCCATTGATGGTTAACAACTTGCCAATAAGTTGTATGGTAATCAACTCACCATATCTGTGATAGTGAAGAGTTAGCTAGCCCACAAGAAAAATGGCTTGTGGTAAAGGCTGTGGAAAAACCATTTATATGGTGATTAGTTCACAATGGTTGCAAGAACTAACTAGTCCAAAAGGGTACGACTTTTGGTAAAGACTTAACAAATCCGTTGATAGCTGATGATTTGCTAAAAATCATATGGTTATCAATGTACCATGGTTTTACACACCTAAACATTGGCTACTCCAGAGTTAATGGCTTTGGTAAAGAGACATCAAAATCCATTAAATTTTCAATGATTCACCTCTCACAGGAGTTTACATACCTGGAAGTGATGAGAATAAACTGAAACTTTATGATCTGATGTACAATTTGCCATATGTTGCTGAGTAGATGAAAAATGAAGATTGCTGATAATTGCTGAAAAGGATTGCTTATAAAGTCTACTTTGATGATGATAATACAAGCACAGAGAGTACAAGACAAATCTGAAGATAAAGACACAATCTTTCCTTGAAGACAAAGATGTTAAAGATACAGATACAAAGGAACTTGAAATCAAGCAAGTAGAATTCAAGTTAGGGGAGGATTGTTGGGATATAAAAATCAAAGTGCTGAAGAAAGTCAAAGTACTGCTCAACATCAAAGTACTGCAAAGCTAAAGAACTGCTATATCGTTTATGGAAAGCTTTGTAATTCTAGAATACTTTTAGTTTAGTTTAGTATTACTTGTCGTACAACCGACTAGGGTATTCCTTATGCCTATAAAAGGAACCCCTAGATTGGTATTAGAGGTACGAATGCATACGCAATATTAGAGAATATTAGAGTTTACCAAGTTCGATATTAGAGTTATTAGGGTTGTTAGTGAATCTTTGTATCAAGCAGGTTCAAAGTATTAATAAAATCGTTGAAGTTTAAGTTAATCTTCTTAGCTTTATTGAAGTAGTTTCCGCATACTTAATAGAGTAAATTCAGTGTTTCATTGTTAGTAAATTAGGATTTATCCGAGGTTGCTAAGCCCTTACAAGCTACAGAGTTAGTTTAGTCAGAGTATATCGATCCAACAAACTTATTAACCACAACACTACAGCCAAAGTAGTTTGGGATAATGTTAAAATGCTTCTTGTTGGATGTGAATTGACTAAATAAGATTGAGAATCACAGTTGTATGATGAGTTTGAACACTTCTAGATGAAACCGGGTGAGAATATCAATGAATACTATGTTAGATTTCACAAACTCGTCAATGACATGAGAATCATCAAGATGACAATGCCAAATATTCAACTCAACTCCAACTTTGTGAATAACATGACACCCGAATGGGATAGGTTTGTTACAATAGTGAATCTTAACAAAGGTTTGAGAAACACAAACTATGAACAGCTGTTTGCATATCTACAACATCAAAAGCATGCTTCCTATGATTGTTTGATTATGGAAAAGTTCAATCCAACAACAATGAATGATCCTCCTGCTCTTGTTTCGAATGTTCAGCCTGTTACTCAATCATCACAAACTCAAGGTTATCAGTACCCATCCTCTTCACAGAAAGGTTATCAGTACCCATCCTCTTCACAGAACCAAACACTTCTTCCTGATTCAAGATACAATCCAACTGATAAGATGATTGAAAATCTCTTCAACCAAGTCACCTTGTTTGCTCAACAATTCAGAGCAGCCCAACCTCAAACCAATAACCAACTTTGAACTTCATCAAATCAACACAATCAAGCAACTGTGGAGGATGGAAGGGCTGTCATTTAAAATGTTCAAGGGTGATACAACATGAACCAAATAAATGTTGCTAGGGGAAATGGTGCGGCTGGTGTTGGTGGTGCACAAAATAGAGGTGGGAATGCTATGCCAGGACAAGCAAAATAAATCAAGTGCTACAACAGTGGTGGTGTAGGTCACATTACTAGAAATTCCACTCAGCCAAAGCGTCCATAGAACTCAGATTACTTCAAAGATGTGATGTTGTTGATGCAAGCTCAAGAGAATGGTGTTGTGTTGGATGAAGAAGAGCTATTGTTTTTCGCTGGACATGGGGCAAATACTTTTGATTCTGATGTTGATGACCAACCAGTCTATTATATGGCTCAGAATGGTCCCGATATCTTTCAAGTCAATGATTGTGATGCTTTCGACTCAGATGTTGATGATGAAACCGCTACTCAAACCATATTCATGGCAAACATATCTCCAGTGGTCTTCTCACCTCAACAAGATGGTCCTTCCAATGCATCTGTCATCTCTAAGGTACTCAAACTGTACTGTATGGATGATGAACAAAAGATTCCCAACGAAGTACAACAGACAAAAGTTGTTGAGTCAGATACTGCGAATATGGGAAATAGCAATGTTATCCCATATGAGCAGTATGTGAAACACAACGAAGGTCTGGTTGTACCTAGTAGTGCATCTTATGTTCTAAATGATGAGTACATGTTGCATGAGTACACTGCATTCATCCTTGATGACTCATTAACCTCTACACTTAATAAATATATAAGGAACAAGTTGCCATATATGAACAACGTGCAAAATTTGAACTGACTGAACGTGAGCAAAAAATGGATTTTCAAATGTGTATGTTGATCACTGAACATAATTCAAGGAAAGAAACTTTGAAAAAGGAGTTATATTCTTTACAAGTGAAACTTAATTAAAATGGTAAGAAAAAACAAGAAATACAAGAAAATGTAACAATGCTTAAACGAACTTTCAAAGAAAAGGAAACAAAACTCTTTAATGATTTTTCCAAACTTAAAACCTTAAAGAATAAAATTGAAAACAAGTTGTACGCACATGACCAATCCATACAAACTGCTCACATGATGTTAAATCATAAGAAATTTGGTGATGAACATAGTGAGGAATTTATAGATGAGGCAAATCCAGCTTAGCTTAGGAAAGCTAAAGCTAAAATGGCCCAACTTTCCTTATATGATGGAATTGAAATCATTAAACCTGGTCATGTCCCTGCTAGTGTACCAATATCAGAAGAGGATAAAGAGTTAGAAAATGTATCTAGAGATAAAATGGCTAAGAAAATAAATGACCATGAGGGTGTGAAAAGTCGGGTCAATCACAAACCTCCCAATTATTCTAAGGAGAACTTCTTAGCTACTTTCTAGCCTTAGACACAGTTGACCCCCGAACAAGTATTTTGGAATTTAGACATGGAAAAGAAAAAGGCCAAAGAACTTGTAATAAAAAATCATCCCTATTGAGATTACCAGCTGCAACGGTGTACCCACCTAATACCACCATGCATTTAGTTCCCTGGCATCTTTCTACAGAATGTAAAACGTTAATTAGCTTTTATGTAATCTATCAACTATTTGCTGATTTCGATAAAACATGTAAGAAGAGAATTACACCATCAGCCATTATTGAAGGGGAAAGGGTGTTTGAGGAAATGAAAATGTGTTATCTAACTGAGGTTATTCCATTCTTTGAACTAGCCAAAGAACAATTTGAGAGCATTCAAAAGGCTCCAGAAACTAAAGTTAAAGAAATGAAAGATGTGTTTAAAGACATGGAAAACATGGTAAAACAAAATGCAATAGAGCTTTAAACTTATGAGATTGAGAGGAAGAATATTCACATCACCAATGAAAAGTTAATTGCTAGATGTATTGCCCAAGATGTGTATTATACTACCACTGATTTTGCTTTAACTGCGTCTCAATTTCATGATTTATGGCATGCATTTAAAGTTGTTCAGACTCGTGTCAATGAGCTTGAAGCCAAAAATTTAAGATTGCTTGAGAAAATCCAAAACGATGATCATGATAACATGGTCAGGCATTTGTTTAAAGTAGAGGTTGATAATGTTAATTTACAATTAAAATGTCAAAATCTAGAAGAAAGAATTAAAACTTTAAATGCCAAGACATCTTTGGATGCTCCTGAATTTGATTCATATTTTCAAATAAGAAATCTAGATGAACGGATTCAAGCTCACTGTAACACGATATGAAAATTGAATGCTCAAATTTCTCAATTTAAGGGAAATAGGATTGAAGTGGTAGGCTCCCATATACCACCATCTCTAGATTCTCAGAATTTTGAATATCAAAACAACATCAATAAATTGCAAAAATAAAATGAATGTTTTCAAGTTGAAAATTCAAAAGTTAAATCGCAACAAAAAGAGTTATATGATTCAATTAAGGTCACTCATGACAAACATAATGAAAAGATAACTTCTTTGCTTAACGACATTGAGAATCTAATGACTCAGGTGAAAGGGAAAATGCCAATCCCCACGTTTAAATATGTTGTTCCAAAGATACTGCTTGTAATATTTATGCTATTGAAGTGATGTATATTCCCCCTCCTCTTAGGAACAATAAGACTGCATATTAAGGATATCTCACTTACCTTTAGGATAGCCTAGATAGTCTTCGTGAGATCGTAGAAGATGATAGAATAGAGAAACCACTAGATAGTATTGTTGCCTATGGTTGCATGTATGCTAAACGATCTTAGGAACTCTTAGAATATGTCATTGGCATATGTCCTAAAACCGGTACCAAGCGAGATAGATTTCTTGCACCCTCTTCAATGCCTAAGATCAAGTATGTTACCTTTGATGTAGCCATGACATCTGAAACCAACACATCAAAACCTGAAAAGAAAATGGCAGCAAATCAAACTAATGTTCCCATCATTACTTCTACAGGAGTAAAAAGTGACAGTAAAGCTAGTGGGTCAAGGCCTAGAGGCAATACAAAGAATGATAGGACTACGCAAGCTAAAAGTGTTTACCAGAAGGAAGTAAAAGACCACCATAGGAAAAATAAGTTTGATTTGAACAAAAGTAGTCGTGTTGATTCTCGTATTAGCTATAAGTGTACTGTAATTACTTCAAATTCTAATGATGTTTGCAAAACATGTAATGAATGTTTAATTTCTGGTAATCATGATCAATGTGTTGTGTCATTTTTTATGTCATCGAAACAATCCCCAGTTGAGATAGTTGGAAAAGCAAAACAAGTTAAGCAATCTTGGAAACCTACTTTGGGTAAATGTTTACTAATGTGGGCTTTCAATGGAAGCCAACTAGTCGAATGTTCACTCTAGGCGAACTTTGCTCCTTAGATAGAACTACCATACCTAGAGTAGCGCTTGTTAAGGAATGGAAGCCAAATGGTAGAATTATCCCTCGAGTAACACAATGCCTTTTGACTAGGTATTGTACGTCTACTAGTGATGCCCCCATTGTTAACACCACGACACCTAGGGGGCGTTTGGTTCACAGAATATTTTTGAAGGAATTGTAATCTTTGGAAGGAATTGTAATTTGATGTAATTGTAATTTAAAGAATTGGAATGTGTTGTAATTGTAATTGATGAAATCTGTCAATGTGTTTGGTTGACTCGCAACGTAATGTAATTCAATTTTTTTTATAAAACTTAAAAAGTTAATAACAATAATAATAATAATAATAAAAATAATAATAATAATAATAAAATAATAATATAATAATAAAATAATAATAATAATAATGATAAATAGTAATAATAATAATAATAAAATAATAATAATATTAAAAATAAATAATAATAAAAATAATAATAAAATAGTAATAAAAAAAGAATATTAATAATAAAAATATAATAATAATAATAATAATAATAATAATAATAATAGAAATAAAATAATAAAAATATAATATTAATAATAATAATAATAAAATAAAAATAATATAATTAAAATAATAATTATAATAATATATAAAATATTAATAATAATAATTAATAATATTATAATAAATAGTAATAATAATAATAAATGATAATTAAAAATAATAATATTAAAAATAAATAATAAAATAATAATAAATAGTAATAACATTATTATTATTTATTATTTATTATTATTATTATTTTATTATTTATTTTTAATATTATTATTATTAATTATTAATTATCATTTATTATTATTATTATTTCTATTTATTATATTATTATTATTATTATATTTATTATTATTATTATTATTATTATTATTATTATTATTATTATTATTATAAATATTATTATTATTATTATTATTATTATTATTATTATTATTATTATTATTATTATTATTTTATTATATTATTATTATTGTTATTATTTTTTATTATAATTATTTTATTATTCTTAATTACTATTATTATTATTTTATTATTTTATTATTATTATTATTATTTTTATTATTATATTTTTATTTTTATTATTATTATTATTATTATTATTATTATTATTATTATTATTATTATTATCATTTATTAGTTTTATTATTATTATTAAAATAAACAAATTCTGAATTACGACGTAATTCAAAACTTTCTATCCAACTTCCTATGTAATCTAGATTCCCTCACTTGATGTAATTGTAATGACCGAATTACAATTACAATGCAAACAAAACAGTCACTGTAATGTAATCTGAATTACAATTCCTTTCACCTTGCCACCCAAACATGATTGGAATGTAATTCAGATTACAATTACAACGAATTACAGCGAACAAAACGCCCCCCTAGAGTTTCTGATAATGCATAGATTGTTTGCACTAACCAAAAGGACACCCTCAACACATGGGAATCCATTGTTTCGAATTATCCATATTCGTTTGTTTTCAACTGCAGCTCGTACAAATCGTCTTTTGGTATTTGGATTCTGGCTGCTCAAAACATATGATCGGAGATCACTCACGGCTCAAGAATTTCATGAAATAAGTTTATCGGGATAGTTAGATTCGGGAACGACCACTTTGGGGCAATTATGGGTTACGGAGATTATGTTTTTGGTGACAATGTTATTTCCAGGTACACTACGTGGAAGGACATGGTCATCACTTGTTCTCTGTTGGTCAATTCTGTGATTCTGATCTCGAAGTGGCTTTCAGAAAAAAACACATGCTTCGTCAAAGATTTAGATGGTGCTGATCTTCTTAAAGGCTTACGTGGCACTAACCTATAAACCATATCTATTGAAGACATGATATGGTCCTATCCTATTTGCTTGATGTCCAAAGCCTCAAAGAAAAAATCTTGGTTATGGCAGCGTCGTTTAAATCACTTGAACATTGGTACCATCAATGATCTTGCTCAAAAGATCCTTGTGCGCGGTTTATCTAGATTAAAATTCGAAAAAGATCATCTTTGTTCGGCTTGCCAACTTGGAAAAAGCAAGAAGTATGCTCACAAACCCAAAACTGTCAACACCATCATGGAAGTTCTTCACACCCTTCACATGGATCTATGCGGACCAATGAGAGTTCAAAGAATATATAGGAAGAAGTATGTTCTTGTTGTGGTAGACAACTATTCTCGGTTTACATGGGTGAAGTTTTAGAGAACCAAGGACGAAACTCAAGAGGTTATCATCACATTGATCAAGCAATTACAAGTAATACTCAACATAACCGTTAGATTCATCTGAACATATAATGGAACTGATTTCGTAAACAAACAACTCATTCAATTTTATGAGAGCATTGCCATCAGTCACCAGAAAAGTATTACACGTATTCCTCAGCAAAATGG
Organism: Chrysanthemum makinoi; assembly: GCA_910596185.1. Lineage (NCBI taxonomy): Eukaryota > Viridiplantae > Streptophyta > Magnoliopsida > Asterales > Asteraceae > Chrysanthemum > Chrysanthemum makinoi. The sequence goes on from OU343221.1 coordinate 161,533,223, forward strand.
GGTTGTTGAAAGATGAAATTGTACTCTTGTGGAAGCTGCACAAACCATGCTAATATTATTTAAGGCTCCGATGTATCTTTGGTATTGCTACTACTCGTTACACCCAAAACCAATCCTTGATACATATTCTACACAAAAAAAATCTATATGAGCCTATACATAACTGGAAACCATATATCTATTTTCTACGAGTGTTTGGTGCTCTATGCTACCCAACAAATGATAGTGAGGAGTTGGGAAAGTTAAAAGCTAAAGCAGACATTAGATTCTTTGTTTAGCAATCGGCTCCTGGTCACACTAGTTCAAGTTCCACGACCAATTTTTTGTCACCTGGGCCAATTAGTTCAAGTCTTGTACATAATCCCACTCCTGCAGTTCCTTATGTACCCCCTTCAGATGAAAATTTGAAGCTCTTGTTCGATCCGATGTTTGGTGAATATTTTGAGTCACCAATTGGTGATGCTACACATTAACACCTATAGTAGCTCGTGTTCCAAACAATTTCAATGGTCCATCTGTGTCTAACTCTGTAGATCAAGATGCTCCCTCTGCAAGTCAATCACCATCATCATCAAATCTTCAATCTTCTTCGGTACATCAATGCACTATACCATTCAAAAACATATATGCTCATGAGTCCATTTCTGAAGCATCTTCTTCAGAGGATCTAAACAAGGCTTCCTCAGTTTCCTAGCCTCAACCACATGAACATCTCAGAAAATGGACCAATGATCATCCGATTGATAACTTTATTTGGAATCCTTCTCGTCCGGTATCCACAAGAAAGCAACTTGCCACAGATTCTTTATGTTGTTTTTATAATTCCTTACTATCCAAAGTTGAACCCAAAGATTTCAAGACCGCTATTGATGAGGACTGTTGGTTTAATGCAATGCAAGAAGAAATTCAAGAGTTTGACCGACTTGAAGTATGGGATTTAGTACCACCTCCAGACTGTGCAATGATTATTGCCCTCAAGTGGATCTATAAGGTGAAACTTGATGAGCATGGTGATGTTTTGAAAAATAAGGCACGTCTTGTTTCTTAGGGATATCTTCAAGATGAGGGAATAGACTTTGAAGAGTCATTCGCACCGGTTGCTTGAATGGAGGTTATCAAAATATTTCTTGCTAACGCTACCAGCAAGAACATGATAGTCTACCAAATGGATGTGAAGACTGCTTTTCTAAATGGCAAGTTGAAAGAAGTTGTCTATGTCAGTCAACCAGAAGGATTTGTGAATCCCGATCATCCTACACATCTCTATCATCTGAAGAAGGCTCTTTACGGGTTAAAGCAGGCACCTAGGCATGGTATGACACTTTGTAAAAGCTCCTATTATTAAACGGATTCTACAAAGGTGTTGTTGATCCCACGTTATGCACTTAGATAACAGGAACATATTTACTTAATGTTCAAATTTATGTTGATGATATCATATTTGCCTCAACCGATCAAATGGAATGTGACCGTTTTTCAATGAGATGAGTTTTAAATTTCAAATGTCTATGATGGGACAAATGTCATTTTTCTTAGGATTACAAATTTCTCAAAGTCTCGGAGGCATTTTGATAACGCTCAAATTGTACATGTTTTTAGAAGCGTTATCCGTGCTTTTATGTATGTTATTTGGTTATAATCATATACTTTTGTTGCTTAATTGTACAAAAGTGTGTACGCTTGTTCATTTGTAGCCAAGTACAGGAAAGTGGAGAAGAATACGGAAAAAGAAGTAAAATACGAAGATGTCTCCATGTACGAAGAATTCTCATCAAATGCAAGTCTTGTGGAGTATATTCGAGAAGATAAACTCATCAAGATAGTGGTCCAAGACTCAAGAATAAAAGTTCGAGAAGGAAAAGGAGAAATAAATGAAGAAAAGAAGCTCAAATGAAGAAATATTGGAAGACTCGTTGTTCCCGACACACCTTCACCATTTTGGCTATATCTTTTGCATACGACTCCGTTTTGACCCCCCATTCACTGCAACGGAAAGCTAAGAGAAAGATATACTACTTTGGTGTTTATCATTTTCTGTCAACTTGCTCCTGCCGATCGATCAGGGCCCGCAATCGAAACGGATGGAGGTCAGTCGAGAAGACCAGCTGATCGGCTGGAGCCTAAACCGATCGGTTGGGAAGCCCTGGACAGCCATTTCTTCATCACTAAGACTCCAAACTTGTTCCAAACAATTCTAGGTCCTTCCTACATGTATTCTAGTAACTTCCAAGCTTCTTGGTGACCAAGAAATGCGTTTATAACCCCTAGGCTTGGAAGGAGTATAAATAGAGGCCTTTGCAACCATTTCTAAGCACCCTAACTTGAGAGAACACATCCCCTCTCAACTTACATTCCTCAAAGGTGTGAAATTCGAGCCTCCACCCTTAAAGATGAATTTACACCAACTTATCTTCCCCAAAAGACCACAAACCTCTGCCAAATTTGTGTAGTGTGCTCAAGGGCTAATGAAGGCATTTGTATATGATTTTCTGGCTTGGTAGAACTATTGTAGTTGATTGGAGGCTTGAAGGAGTGCTATAATCCTTCACCCTTGCCAAATGTAATCTTACTTTAAGTACATCCTTGTTACTTTTATGATGTTGAATTTTATTATTTATGTTTGGTTCTTTAGTTGTGTTGATTATGTCATTCTTGTGATGTGTTCTTGTCTTGTAAATGTTGTCTTGATACTTGTTTATTTCATATGAGAACTTGTGATAAAAGGATGTTTGGATAATTGTAGTGTTTGTTTTGAATATGTTGATAACATCATATTTGGTTAAATTGGAACTTGTTCTTGTTTATTGTTTTGGTTGATCATCGTTGACTTAAATGGCCGAAAGTATTCTTAAAAATGGTTAGTTCCAATTCATTAGTCGATGAATGATTTTGGTCTTGTACTTTGTGACGATTGTATGAGAAACTTAATAAACATAACAAGTAAAGGTTTTATTTGGATTAAGGTCGAAAGGAATATTTTGAATATGTGTTCTCATTATCTTTCAAGTAAATGGAACTTCACGAATTAATAACATCAAATTCTAAGGCCAAAAGGATTCTTTGTTGTTGTTGGCTTAGGCATAAGGCTCATGACATGACCACTTGATTGAGGCTTATGCATATTTGATTTATAAAACACTAAACTATTATTATGGGTTCTATAGTTCATATAGATTATCCTTAATAATATGTTTTCCAAACTAAACATCCTAATGCCCTAGTGATCATTTGTCTAAACATATATGTTCTTTGTGTGCTTGTTCTTATATTGCTTTTCATGTTGGTTTGATATGTGACAATCATAACCATCAACTTGTTACTTGCTTAAACAAACAAACGACACTTGTAGTGCAACCAAGTCTCTTAGGACGACCTTGATTTACCAAAACCTATACTACAACTTGACTAGGGTATACTTGCCCGAATGTGTTCCTAGTTAACCGGTAATTCTTGTTTACAAATTTAAAACCTCGTGCGAATGCATCACACTTTTATAAATCAATCTAAATATGTGAAATTTTAAAGAAATTTGGATTTAATTCTAGTGACCCTGTTGACACTCCCATGGTGGAGAGAACAAAACTGGATGAGGACCTTTCTGGGATCCCGATTGATCAAACTAAGTACTGTAGTATGATTGGATCCGTGATGTATTTCACTGCCAGTAGACCATATATTCTTTTCGTTGGATGCATGTGTGCTTGGTATCAAGCTAAGCATACCAAAAATCACCTTGAAGCGGTTAAACGGGTCTTTTCATTGAAGCAAATGAGTACTAACAGCCTATGTAGATGCACTAACAGCCTATGTAGACACCGCTATGGCACTAACAGCCTATGTAGATGCTAACCATGCAGGGTGTCAAGATACACGTCGAAGTACGTCAGGAGGTGCTTAATTTTTGGGTGATAAATTAGTGAGCTGGTCTTCAAAGAAGCAAATGAGTACATCCATATCTCCATAGAGGTAGAGTACATTGCCATGTCTGCATGTTGTTCTCAAATCTAATGGATGAGATCCCAACTGTCTGACCTTGGCTTTGCATACAACAAGATTCCTCATCTGTGACAACAAAAGTGCCATTGCTCTTTGCTGCAATAATGTCCAGCACTGTCGATCAAAGCACATTGATATAGACATCACTTCATCAGGGAACAAGTTGAGAACGGTGTGGTTGAACTCTACTTCGTAAGCACTGAGTACCAGCTGGCGGATATCTTCACTAAAGATCTTCCAAAAGAACGGTTTCAATCCATTCTTTTGCGACTTAGTATGAAGAGTCTGAAGCCAAAAACACTCAAACGTCTACAGGAAGAGACTGAGGAGTAATGGAGTTTCTTCGTGTATCTCTTGTACATATTTAAAACCAAAAAGAAAAATAGAAAATACCAAAAATAGTTTTTCAAGGAATCTCTTCTGGTATCGATAACATTTACGGTCCTAGAAATGTCATTTAATAATGACAGGGGTCTTTAAATAAAGTCCGAGCAGAAGTTCAAAAAGTTTGTCAAAACATGCCTACAATGGCTTGCTATTTTTTCAGAGGAAAGCACGTTGCCAAAAAGACGGCTGTTCCTATACAAATGTTTTTCCTTCTATGATTTTTTCAGAAAAATATTCGTATTTCACACGGTGGTAACATATTGTTTGAAAATAAATCAAACTCAAATTTTTTAAAATCAATCGAACTCAATTTTCTCATAAAATTTGTTACTCAATCCATGACTTGGGTCATCGATTGAGGAGGAGAGTGATTTCAAAGTTCATATTATTAAATGTTACATCATCATACGAGTCCATTTGTACATTATAAGTAGTGAACAAATAGTTGGTTGTTATGTGTCAGTGTATGATATTTCTTAGATTTAAGATTTTTCAAAATGTTTTTTCTTACATTCAAAGATCTCTCCAAATTATCATACCTAACACTAACATTCTCCCTCATAGATTGAGGGGGAGCGTTGTAATGTTCCTTTATCAGTATATATTAAATCAAACCACATTTCCCCCCAAAATTTCTAAGTTATTTAAATCAATTGAGATCACAAATCTCAAAAGGTTTGAAATTTTTGACCGGGGAGAGAATGTGATTTAAATAGTAAATCTGATAAATATGTGATTGTTCAAGACTCAAACAGGCACTCATCCCTCCATGTGCTAAACGATTTCAAATATCGATGCACATGTTGAGGGGGAGCATTTCTGAAAGATTGTTGGGTTCCGTAAATAACCAAACCCCTTAATTCTAGGATTTGAATAGAAAATATCGTAAGTATTTAGATCCTTAAACACTAACAAGTCACTGAGAGCATAGACACTCTGTGAGCTATCTTCAGGACACTAAGTAAGAGACGAAGAAGAAGTATCTCCACTCTGTAAGGCGGAACTTAAGGGGTAAAGACTGAGTCAAGAAGAAGATAATGGATTCAGTTAGTGATGAAAATAACTCAGTGAATCCCACAAATCCTCACCAACTATTATCACTGAAGACAAGACTGAAGAACAAGACTGAAGGATGAGAAGACTGAAGAATGGGCTGGACAAAACGGTTAAGCTTGAAGCGAATAAGACGAAGTGCTTATCCTCAAGAAGTCAACTTTCCCTGAAAGGCTCAGTGTCAGTGCTGACAAGCAGAAAGTTGCTTTGTCCCTTACAAAATATAGCCTTTGTCCTCTAGGATAGAGTTAAAAACCATACTTGTATAAATAGCATAAGAGTTAGAGTGAAAGATTTTAAACTTGTGCAATCAATTGTTAAAAACACATACAAGCAATCTTTCACTCCTCCAAATACGACTATGTCCCTAAGATAGCTCAATGGTACATGAATAGTTGTGCTTAGACTTAGCCTAAGCTTCGTGAGGAGTTATCCAATACTTGTCATTTCAATCCCAAGTACTATTCCGCAAGTACTTAGGTAATGTATTCTTTTTGATTCGTTTTAATAAAGAATATAAAAGTTGAAAATTACTTAGTATGTTTATCCTATTAAAACTTATTTTTACTTGCATTACTTCAGTCATGATTCACAATTAGTAGTTTTCTTTGTTTTAAGCTACTTGTGAAACGGGAACAACAAGAGGTATCAGAGTAGGCTAATTTATAAAACTCTTTTTCAAATCCTCTCAAAAACTTTTTTAAAATCAGGATCCAAACATGGGTGAAATTGATGTGCCCCAGCTTGTCGACAAAAAGTGTGGAGCCTATGCTGCTGTTTCTCCTCGACTCGAAGTTGGTAAATTTAACAAATGGAAAAAGCGAATGCTTTGCTATTTGACTGGGATGGAACCTTACTACGTTAAGTGTATTAATGAAGTTCCATTTATCTCAAAGACTGTTGAGGGTTTATATAAACCTGAAGCTCAATGGACTCAGGACGAGAGAAGAGTGGTCAACAAGGATCAAAGGCTCAAAAACATCATCATATCTTGTCTTCCTGATGATGTTATGGAGTCTGTCGTTGGCTGTAGTACAACTAAACAAACCTAGAATGACATGGTCCACAGCTATGAAGGTCCCTCAGATACCAAGGAAAACAGGCTTATGGACCTGAAACTTGAGTACAATACCTTCAGGGCTAAAGACTTAGAAACTCTCTCTAAAACTTACACCCGGTATAAAACCTTATTAAACGAATTATCTAATGTTGGTGTCAAGTTGTCCAAAAATGAAATCAATGTTGGTTTTGTTAACAGTCTTCTTGAAAAGTGGTTAAATTTTTCTTAGGGTCTTAGAAATGCAAACCATATCAAGAATCTTGAACTTCCTGAAATCTATGTGAAATTTGTCTGTGAGGATAATCTCATTAATAGACAATACCCTGACTTGAAAAAGTCTCAGGAAGTCAAAAAGTCCCTGACAACCACTTCATCACCAATTTATACTGCCTTTTATTCTAACAGTGTGGTTCAGGATTTTCAGGAAAATTCCGATGATGAGCTTGATGAGAGAACAAACGAGGAGTACCTGAATGACTTGAACACTGAGTATCAGAAAAGGGTACTCCTTTCTAACTCTAGAAGGTTTATAAGAAGAAACAAAAAAGTTTCCAATGATAAAGCTAATGAGGACACTGAGTGTTTTAAGTGTCACAAAAAGGGTCATTTTGCTAAAGTCTGTTTTTCAAAAACTATCTCTGAGCCCTCTTACAAACCCTCAGGGTCAAATCAGTCCTTAGGTTTTAGGAAATTTCAACCAAAACTCTATCAGTCTCATTAAAATTTCCAAAACAATTCTGAACAAAACAAATATGTCAATTTTGAAGCTAAGTATAGGAAAGCAAAGGCTAAACTAGCACTTATTGAGGCCACTCCTTCAGAAACAACAAACAATGTTAAATCTGTGCAGGGTAAAAACAAGGGCCTGGTAGCCAAAGTCTTTGACAGGGATGAAGAGCCAGTCTCCTCAGACGATGAAATGGTGCAAGTCAGTGCACTAATGCCTCTCCCAGAAGAGGACAAGCTAGCTGTTGGGATGAATCATGCTAGAAATGGTGAATAGGTCAATATCACAATGAAGAAGGTAAACATTTTACTTTCTATGGATGATGATTCAGATTTGTTAGGATTTGGAAAATCCAGTAGTTAAAGTATCGGTCACCTCAAGTATATGTAATCGTTAGAAAGCTCGTAGTCATAGTTATTTAATGTTAAGTAGTATTTAGTTAAGTAACACCATGGAGGACGGACGGGTCTTTACCCACTGTATGCCTGATCCACAGCCCGTCAGGTGGCATTTTATGTAAGTACTATAAATACTCTCTACCTCCCAAGGTAGAGAGTTGGAGATCATAATAAGAATTTTTCTTTCTCTCACTAAAGTTTCCAAACCTCTAACTTTCTCTCTCTAAAACTCTTGTGTACGCCTACTTTGTTTGTGGTTTGATGTGTATGTGAAATCCAATATGTTACAAATGGTATCAAGAGCCATGGTTAGATCATCTCTTACATATCTTTGGATTTCTAATGGTTTTTAGGTGGTTTTTGAGTTTGAGAAAGTTTAGTGGTTTTTGCATCATTTGGTTGATTTCTTGTGTTAAAGTTTGGATTTTGATTGTACTTTTGTGTTTAGGATCATCATAAGTGTTTAGGTTGTGATTTGGAAGGCTTGAATCATCGTGGTTGGGTTGTTTTTTGATTGTAAAGTGTGTTTTGGAAGTTTTTCAAGTTAGCGATTTGGCTCACGGTATAACTTTCTTGCTAGCGATTTGCTTCAGACAAAATCAGCGAGTTAAAGTGTTGTTTGGTGGCGATTTGGTCCTAGCGACTTGCTTTAGAGACAAGCCGACAAAAAGTACTGTTGGTGGATTCTCCACTACGGGTAGCGATTTGGTAAGGTAGCAACTTGCTTTAAATTTTGATAGCGACTTGCTATTTAAGTTGTGTAGCGATTTGGTCCTTAGCGAGTTGCTATTTAGCGACTTGATTTCTTAGCGACTTGGTGCATAGCGACTTTCTGTCAAAATTCTTAGCGATTTGGTAATTTAGCGACTTGTCTTAGCAACTTGGTTATAGCGACTTGATACAAGAAATCTTAGCGACTTGGTTAACTTTTGTTTGTAATACGGTTTTCTCTTGATTTAGTAAAATCCCGTGAAAGAATCTATTTCCCGGTTTAATCATAGAGTTATAAAATCATGTGCAATCTTTAAAACATGTCTTCCAACGTACCAACAATCATCTCCACTGTTGCCGAGGATGTTCAAGCGTGGTTCGGATACCCGTCCACCCATGCTTGACAGGCCGACTACGACTCTTGGGCTCAAAGAATCGGTATCTTGCCTTGGAAAGGAAAATGAGGTCAACATTCTCAAATCGATTGATGAAGGACCGTATCGAGTTGAGACAACTAGAGACATAATTGATACAGCTGAAGATGGAACAATGATCTATGGAATAGACAGACCAAAGACGTATGATGAGCTCAATGATAAGGAGAAGAAGAGATTTGATGCAGATATCAGGGCCTCTAACATCATATTGCAAGGTCTTCCAAAAGACATACAAGCTTATCAACCACAACACTGAAGCAAAGGCTGTGTGGGATAATGTCAAGATGCTTCTTTCTGGTTCTGAATTAAATATGGAAGACAGAGAATCACAACTCTATGATGAATTTGAGCACTTCAAGATGAAGCCAGATGAGAGTGTCTATGAGTATTACGTGAGATTCCACAAGCTTGTTAATGACATGAGGAACATCAGAATGACTATGCCAAACATTCAGTTGAATTCAAAGTTTGTGAACAACATGAATCCCAAATGGCACAAGTTTGTCACCTCTGTGAAGCTCACTAAAGGACTGAAGAACACAAACTATGAGCAACTGTATGCCTTCCTTCTCCAGAATGAAAGACATGCTATGTTTGAGAAAAGGATTCTGGAGCAGTTCAAGACCAATCAGGGAGAATCAAGCTCACCAAATGACTCAACTGCTTTCTACTCAAATGTTGGGATCACCACCAAAGCTTCTCAAGTTGTACCCATGGGTAATGGTAATCACAAACTCATTCCTGATCCTATGTTCAAACAAGCTGATGCTGATGCACACGTGGGTAACTTCATTAATCAACTGGCTCTCCTGATTAGTCAAAACATGAACTCTCTCCCACACACCAACAATAACCTCATAACAACATCTAATTCACACAATCAAGCCACTGTCAGAGATGGGAAGGTTATAGTACAACCAGTTCAAGAAAGACAGTATGAACAAGGAAGAGGTGGAGTTGGTAGAGGCTATGTGACAAATCAGAATAGAGGAAGGAATGGAAATCAGGGACAAGCAAAGCCGATCAAGTGTTACAACTGCGGAGGTGAGGGACACATTGTAAGGAACTGCACATCTCCAAAATGCCCTCAGAATGCAGAGTACTTCAGGGATAAGATGTTGCTTGTTCAAGCTCAGGATAATGGTGCAACCTTGGATGAAGAGGAGTTGCTATTTCTTGCTAAAGGGAATGCTAAGACATACGATGCAGATGTGGACGAGTAGCCAACTCAGGAGATAGGCCACAATCATCAGAATGCCTTTCAAGTCGCTAATTGTGATGCATACGACTCTGACGTTGATGATGAATCTACTGCACAAACCATCTTCATGGCTAGCATTTCTCCAATGGTCTCTCCTAAAGTCTCTTCATCACCACAAGATGGTCCATCCAAAGACAAACTCATTTCTAGGGTATTAAAACTATACGATGATGCTGATGTGCAAAAGATGCATGAAAAAGTACAATCAACTGGGACTATTGAGTCAAATATTAAAAATATGGGAAATATCAATGTTGTCCCATATGATCAATATGTGAAACAAAGTGAAAATGAGGTTGTACCAAGTGATGCATCTTCTACGGTCAATGATGACTATGTTTTTGATGAATACACTACATGTGCCTCTGATGATTCTGTTATCTCTGAACTTAATGCCTATAAAGAACGAGTTGCCATTTATGAACAACGTGCTAAGTTTGAGCTAACTACTCGTGAGCAGGAGTTGGATAACCAAATGTGTACAATTATTATAAAAAGTAATTTTAGAGAAGAAGTGTTAAAACAAGAGTTAAACTCCTTACAAGAAAAGCTTTCAGAAACTGCTAAGCAAAAACAAGAACTACAAGAAAATGTTAAAGTGCTTAAGCAGGAATTTCATGCTAAGGAATCAAAACTTTTGAATGATTTTTCTAATCTAAAAACTTTGAAAAACAAGCTTGAAAACAAGTTTTACGTACAAGGGAATACCATTCAGACTGCTCACATGGTCACTAAACATAGAGTTTTAAGCGATAAGCATAGTGTTCCCATTATAGATAAACCCAACCCTAAGTACAGTAAGAAAGCTAAGGCGGCTCAAAATGTAATCTATGATGGCAATGAGATTCTTAAACCTAGACAGAAACCTAGTTGCGTGGAATGTAGTGAGGAAGATAGAAAATTAGATGATGCATCTAGGGAGAAAATGAATAAGAAGCTAGAAGATCCTGAATGCAAAAAGAATAACATCACGATCAAACCCCATGATTACAAGAAGGAAAACTGGATCTCCTTAAACAAATTTAAGCCTCAAACGCTGTTAACACCAGAACAAGTTTTCTGGAAAAAGGACTTAGATAAGCAAAAAGCTGAAAATCTTGTTGTAACAAACCCTCCCCTTAGGAAAATTCCTGCAGTGACTGTGTATCCTCCAAATACACCAATGCATTTAGTTCCTAGAACTATTGCCACTAAGAGCAAGACCTTAATCACCCAATATGTTATTCTTCAACTATTTGTCGATTTTGAGAAAACTTGTAAGAAAAGGATCACACCCACTAGGATAACTGAAGGGAAATGGGTTTTGAGCAAACAAAAGAATGCTATCTAACAGAGGTCATGCCTTTCTTTAAACTACTAAAAGATCATTTTGAGAGTCTTAAAAAAGGGATAGATTCAGATATTAAAGGAATGGAAAAGCAATTTGATGCAATGATAGTTGAGGTTAGTGACTATTAGCGAGCATTAAAATATAATGAGATTGAGAGGAAGAACTTGCATATCTTGACTGAGAATCTTATTTCTGAATGTATTGCTCAAGATGTGTTTTACGCTACAATTGCTCCATTAATGCTTCTCAATTTCATGAATTATCATTTGCTCGAAAGTCTCTCATGATCGTGTCATTGAGCTTGAAAAGATTAACTCGAAACTTAATGAGAAAATTGATCAGGATGATCACGATAATTTGGAAAAGCATCTTTCTAAACTAGAAGTTGAAAATTTTGATTTAGAAATAAAATATCAACATCTAAAAGAAAATGTTAAAACCTCAAATATCAAGACATCCTTGGATTTTACTGAATTTGATGCAGTTTTTGAAATTAGCAAGCGTGATGAACAGATTCGAGCTCATTGTAACACGATCAAAAGGTTGAAAGCCCAAATCTCTCAATTAAAGGGTGATAAGAACAATGTGAATGGATCCCAAATGCCTCCTCCTTTAGATTCTCAGTTCTCTCAAACTTTTCATCTTCAAAACTTAGTTAATGCCTTACAAAAGGAAAACGAGAGTTTTCTAGAAGAAAATGAAAAAGTTAAACGACACTTTAAAGAGTTATATGATTCAATGAAAGTCACTCGTGACCAAAACAACGATAAAATAACGTCCTTACAAAAGGAAATTGAGAATCTGAGAAGTCAGAAAATGGGAACGCCACTTGTTCTTAATAAGAATGTTGTTTCAAAGTCACCCTTAGACGCAAATACACTGTGGACGGTTAAATATATTCCCCCTCATCTTAGGAATAATGAACCTGCGTTTCATGACTATTGTGCTCACCATAAGGATAGTCTAGAATGTCTCCGTGAGATTGTTGAAGAGGATTTCATTAATAAACCTCTTGATAGAGAAATTAGGTTTGCTTGCCTCCAGGCAAAACGATCTCAAGAACTGCTTGAATGTGTAATTGCAACATGTCCAAAATCCTTAGGTGTTAAAGGCAAAGCTGTGATGCCGTGTTCTATGCCTAGTGCTAAGCATTCAAACCATTCTAGGCCCAGTTTTAAGGAAGTGAACATCAATGTGCCTTCTAGTAATACAGATCCTTGCACGTCTAGTTCTGGAATGCAAAAAGTAGATCAACCAACTAATGTTCCCATAATTCCCTCTACAGGAGTAATCGGTGACATTAAAGCAAGCGGGTCAAAGCCTCCAGGCAATACCAAGCAAGATAGGACCTCGCAAGCTAAAATGTGCATTGGAAGAGAGTAGAAGACCAACCTAGAAACTTTAAGTCTGTGTTGAATAAAACGAATCGTGTTGATTCTAGTATTAGCCATAGGCGTACTGTAATTAATTCAATTCAGATACTATTTGCAAACCATGTAATGATGTCTGCATGAATTCTGTTGCTAATCATGATTATGGTGTGAATGCTATGTCTAATGCGGTCAATTGCCCAGTTAAAATTGTTAATGCTAATAATCGAGCAAAGAAGGCTAAAAGGCAAAGACGAAAGATTGTTAGAAAACAGTGGAAACCCATAGGAAGAACATTTATAAAGATAGGTTATTATTAGATACCTTTTGGCCATAAGAATAATCAGTTTTGCCCTCAAACTGCTAAGACTATGCCTACTAGAAAATGGATGCCTATTGGTAGAACTATTCCCTTAAGAAGTGAACATACTTTGAATAGGTCAAACACAAACACCATCACTGCATCTATTCCTAATGATTCCATTGCTTCTACTTCTGATATGGATGTTTCTACTTCCGATGTGGGTGTTCCAATCACTATTACTAACCAAGTGGAACCCATTCTTGCATGGGGATCCCAATTATCCATTATCCATTCTTGTCTGCGTGTTCAACTGCAGATCGTTCAAATCGCTTCGTGGTACTTGGACTCAGTCGTTCCAAGCATATGACCGAGACCGGTCGCGCTCATGAACTTCGTGAGTAAATTCATCAGGACTATTAGATTCGGGAACGACCATTTTGGAGCAATTATGGGTTATGGTGATTATGTAGTTGGCAAAAGTGTAATCTCCGGGTATATTATGTGGAAGGTCTTGGTCATAATTTGTTCTCTGTTGGTCAATTCGGTGATTCCGATCTAGAGGTGGCCTTTAGAAAACATACTTGCTTCGTTAGAGACCTTGATGGTGTGGAATTATTAAGAGGTACTCGAGGTTCTAACCTATACACCATTTCTATCGAAGACATGATGAAGTCTTCTCCAATCACGCTTGCTTGTCAAAGGCCTCTAAAAAAAAGTCATGGTTATGGCATCGTCGTCTCAATCACTTGAACTTCGGCACCATTAATAACCTTTCGAGAAAGGATCTTGTTAGAGGCTTGCCTGACTAAAATATGAAAAAGATCATCTTTGTTCATCTTGCCAATTGGGTAAAAGCACAAAATATGCCCACAAACCAAAACCCACAAATTCAATAATGGAAGTTCTTCATACCCTTCATATGGATCTGTGCGGACCAATGAGAGTACAAACGATAAATGGGAAGAAATACATTCTAGTAGTTGTTGATGACTACTCGCGATTTACTTGGGTAAAGTTTTTGAGGACAAAGGATGAAACTCCGGATGTCATCATCAAACTAATCAAACAACTTCAGGTTCGACTCAACAATACATCGAATTGTTCGAACGGACAATGGCACAGAGTTTGTCAACAAAGACTTAATTCAGTTTTATGAAAGTATTGGAATCGGTCATCAAAGAAGTGTTCCACGAACTCCTCAACAGAGCGGTGTAGTTGAAAGACGAAATCGAACTCTTGTGGAAGCCGCAAGAACAATGCTTATTTATTCGAAGGTTCCAATGTTTCTATGGGCTAAAGCCATTGCCACTGCTTGCTACACCCAAAATCGTTCCCTTATACACACCTCTCATGGAAAAACTCCATATGAACTTGTTCATAAACGTAAACCTGATCTCTCCTACCTTTGTGTGTTTGGTGCTTTGTGCTATCCAACTAATGATGGTCAAGACTTATGTAAACTAAGAGCAAAGGCAGACATTGAAGTTTTTGTTGGATATGCACCAAACAGAAAAGGATACCGAATCTACAACAAGAGAACCCGAAACATCATGGAAACAATTCACGTTACGTTTGATGAGCTGACCGGTCAAATGGCTCCTAGACAATCCAGTTCTGGACCCGCACTTCAAAACAGTCCCATTGGTTCATCTCTTGTACCAAACTCATCTCCAGCAACTCCATATGTACCTCCATCAGAAGATGATTTAAAGAAATTGTTTGATCCAATGTTTGATGAACACTATGAACCAATCTTGATGAAATGTCATCCCATCAACATAGGCTGCCCTATCCTGTGAATGAAGTGAACCCTTCATCTCAATTTCATTAAGTCAAGAAGCACCTGCTGCTGATCACTCTGTCTCATCAACAAATCATCAATCATCGAGTGTACATCATGGAAGTGTTTACGCATCAATGATGAAGTTAATCCCTTTGCAACTTCCGAAGATGCTCCATTTGAAAATATCTTTGCTCCTGAATCATCATCAGAACCATCTTCCTCAGGAGACATCGACTCTGCTACTTCAGTCACTCAACAACAACCACATGAACACCTCAGAAAATAGACTCACGATCATCCATTAGACAACATCATTGGAAATCTCTCTCGTCCTGTATCCACTCAGAAACAACTTGAAACCGATGCCTTATGGTGCTTCTTCAACTCCGTACTCTCTAAGATCAAACCAAAAGATGTTAAAACTGCCATGAATGAAGACAACTGGTTCAATGCCATGCAAGAAGAAATTCATGAGTTTGATCGTCTTGATGTATGGGAATTAGTACCTGCTCCAGATTGTGCTATGATCATTGCTCTATAATGGATCTTCAAAGTAAAACTTGATGAACATGGTGATGTGTTAAAGAACAAGGCTCGATTGGTTGCTAAAGGATACCGTCAAGAGGAGGGTATTAACTTTGAAGAATCTTTTGCTCCTGTTGCTCGTATCGAGGCAATCAGTATCTTCTTGGCAAATGCTACTAGTAAGAACATGGTAGTCTATCGATGGATGTAAAGGCGGCATTTCGAATCGGAGATCTTAAAGAAGTCGTCTCGTCCCAACCTGAAGGCTTCGTGGATCCAGAGCATCCTACTCACGTTTATCGTTTGAAGAAGGCTCTTTACGGTTTAAAGCAAGCTCCAAGGAGATGGTATGATACACTATCAAGGTTTCTTCTATCAACGATTCACAAAGGAGCGATTGATCCAACATTGTTCACCGGGAAGTCGGCAAACATTTAAGTCACGTTCAAATTTATGTTGATGATATCATCTTTGCCTCGACTGTCCCCAATGAGTGTGACCGTTTTTAAAATGAAATGGGTTCTAAATTTCAAATGTCAATGATGGGACAAATGTCATTTTTCTTGGGATTACAAATTTCACAAAGTCCGGAGGCATTTTCATAAATCAATCTAAATATGCAAATGAGATTTTAAAGAAATTTGGATTTGTATCATGTGACACCGTTGACACTCCCATGATTGAACGTACTAAGCTGGATGAGGACCACTCAGGGATCATGGTAGATCAAACGAAATATCGTAGCATGATTGGATCCCTGATGTACCTCACAACTAGCGAACCGACATCTTGTTCGCTGTGTGCATGTGTGCTAGATATCGGGCTAAGCCTACTAAAAAGCACCTTGAAGCGGTTAAACGGGTCTTTCGGTATCTCCAAGGAACCATCAATATGGGACTATGGTACTCGAAGGACACCGGTATGTCACTAACGCCTATCATGCAATCTGATCATGCAGGGGATGTCAAGATACGTCGACGTCGAGGAGGTGCTCGATTTTGGGTGATAAGCTTGTGAGCTGGTCTTCAAAGAAACAAATGAGTACTTCTATTTCCTCTGAGGCGAATACATAGCCATGTCATCTTTTTATGCTCAAATCCTTTGGATGAGATCACAATTATCTGACTATGGCTTTGAATTCAACAAAATCCCACTGTATTGTGATAATAAAAGTGCTATTGCTCTCTCATGCAACAACGTTCAACACTCTAGAGCAAAGCACATCGACATCCGACATCATTTCATCAGGGATTAAGTGGAAAACGGTGTGGTGGAACTCTATTTTGTGAAGTCAGAATACCAGTTAGCAGACATCTTCACCAAAGCTCTTCCAAGAGAACGTTTTGAGTTTATTCTTCCACAACTTGGATTGAAAAGCCTTCAACCAGAAACACTCAAACGTCTTCAGGAGGAAGACGAGGAGTAAAGGTCTTTCCTTCATCTATACTTTGTATATATCTATCCAAAAAGCAAAATACAAAATTACAAAACCTTCAAAAAAATCAAATAGAAAAATATAAAACTTTCAAAATCCATAAAAATGTAAAAAATTCGAAAAATCCTCAAAAATATTATCATTTTGTCTTGCTTTTCTCGATTCGATAATATCTACGGTCTTAATGTTGTCATTCAAAGAATGATACGGGACTTTAGATGTTGTTCGAATATTCTTAACAAAAAAAAACTTTTGGGAGAAAGAGAAAAAAATGGTTTACTGTTATTTCAGGCAGTAACCCGCTTTTCAAAGAAAGAACAGAGCCATGCTTTATCTCATGTTTCAATCCTAATGCTCTGAGTCTAAAAACAAACTTTTTTCATCAACAAGACAAATGTTTAACTTCAAATATTTTTCCTTCTAAAGATTCCTCTGAAAAATATTTGCAATCTTATGAAAACTCAATTGTTTTGAAAACACTTCGGACTCTATTTTTGAAAATCAAAAGAACTTATCAAGTGTCAAAATCTCAATTCATCAATCAACGACTTTCGTCATTGATTGAGGGGGAGAATGATTTTTCAATTAAATCAAAAAGTGTTCTTTTCAAACAATTTGCACTTTAATGAGTAAGGTCTACTCTAAATGGTTTACAAAATGTTACACAATTGGTTCCAGGCCTTGGTTATTATTATGTTTTCAAAAGATAACTATGCATGTTTAATCAATGGAGTTTAAAGTCTCAAAATCCAATCCTTATCGATTAAAATGCTTTCATAATCAAGTCACAATTCTCCTTAAAAGCTATCAAAATCAATTTAAATCTAAGGAGATCACAAATCTCAAATGATTTGATAATTGTGATCGGGGAGAATTTGTGATTTAAATTGGATTTAAACTGATAATTCGATAAATGGTTTCATAAGTGATTAGCATGTTTGCCTCCCCGCAAGTGACAAACGATTTCAAATTTTCCATGCACATGTTGAGAGGGAGCATCTATTTTAAACCTTAAATTATTGAAACTTGATTGAATTGTCTCTAAGTGCAGGTTCCTTCTAATATGTGCAAAACTCTTTCAAATTTCGAGGCACATATTGAGGGGGAACAAACTTGTGAAAACCTCATCCTTATTTAAAATGTGTTATCTAATCAAATTGATTAGGAAGTGATGATGATCATTTTAGAAAAGGTTAATCAAAAGATTGGACCTTTCATTCTTAATCTAATGATTTCAAACATCTCTTGCCTCCATGAGCTAAACAAATTTTTAAATTTTTATGCATATGTTGAGGGGGAGCATTTCTAAAATATCAAAACAATTAAGATACAAAATGCTTTGATTCTATATCACAAGTATCTTGATTGATTTTTCAAATGGTTTTCAATTGGTTCCAATGACAAATGAACGATACCAAAAAAAAAAGACCGACCAACTCTACTTTATGTATGGTGATATAAGGATGATAAGGTTAGGTTGAGGTCCCATGATCCGCCAGAACCGGAGGGATCTACCTAGGGACAATCCACTAGATAGTGTAGAAGTCCTTAGGTACGATGAAAAAAGGAGAAAAATGAGAAATGGGAAGAGTGTGGACTGAGACAGAGCTAGTACTGGAATAAACCCAACAAGGTTCTAGTTATGAAGTCTCGGTAAGCACTGAAGGGGTTGAAGAATGAAAAAGAACTGAATGTGAAAAAGGGTGAAAAGAAATAGCCCTCCATCAATTCAACCTTAGGGCAGAAACCGGGTTCAATACATATGCTACTGGTGGTTACCAAGGTAACATCGGTATTGAAGACAAGTCGTCATGGACCCAGTGACGCACTGCACTTCAACTTTCCAAACCACTCAAGTTCCTCTTAAAAGGGCTTGTTTCATTCTCACGGGGAACCGACATAATCTATCGACTTTCTCTTAGAGATTGTTGATATTGAAGAAGGAGACCCTCTCCCTAGTCTCCGACATAGGAACCAAATACGCACAATTGAGTCTAGAGCCACGAGATCATCAATAAATCTCATTAGGACACTTTCAATGAAGACTCTCTGTTTCACGCAATGTGGAAAGAGAGATTATATCTTATGAGTCCTACGCATTATCCTTGTGGTATTCCCAGAACATCTAAGTAATATGCATTCATATTCACGATGAAGATGGAAAGCCTTCTGGAGCCAACATCAAACAAGCTCCTGGTAGGTGGCATGTGAGATCTATCCAATAGATCAACCATGTGACAACCGGACAGAAACAATGGAGAGATTCAATCTTTTGAATCAATCCGGTTCAGGTTATGGATTGACGGATACCTTTGAAAAACCGGTCGTTGTGCTTAAAAACTCTTTTCTTTAGTACATCGACTGTGTACTTATTTCTCAAAATAAAAGGTTTTTGATTGATAATTGATTTTCATTAAAACCTTCGTTGCATTGCAAAAACAATTTCTATTGAGAAATACACTATTGTTTTTCAAATCTCTTTTCATCAATCAGTGAATCTCATTTCGCTGGTTCACTCACTCCGCGTTGTCTTCTTTGAGACATTCCGGTTTGAGAACAGCTAGAGCATTGCGAAACCTGTCAAGGAAATTCTTCGAATTATACCGATCACGGCGTACTTATGCGATCAGCGGGAACCGTGGGCCGTGTACCTCAATTCATCGAAAGTGATCAAAGACAATTTCGTGCACTTTATTGCTAACTGTTCTATGCAGGTACACCTCGACATTTGCAGCTGATCAGAATGCAGTGGTCAATCCATAGCCGCATGCTCACACAACACATTCAGATCTAAAGAAATCATGATTAGTGCATCAATGACTCTGATATTTTCACTTCATGCTTCTGCTAAGCTGCTGCCAATATCATGAATCAACGAAAGCTTCCGCTACTCTGATAAGAAGAAATCATGATCCAGAATGTGAGCATGTCGGTCCAAAAGTCACAACATCACATAAAACCAACACCACATTGGATGAGTCAGAGATTTAATGTTGCGGATGATCCCAAAGCTGGATCAAATCTCAGTATCACGTGGATCAGTTAAAGACCTCCACTCAGATTATCCAAAACATGCAAAAATGAAGAATCTAAGACTACGAGCTTCAGAACAAGAATTCAAGAACAATCTTAATGTAATATCTGTTTGTTTTCTATGTAATGTAATGTGTGTTTGAGGTGACCTCCATTAGGGGGAGATTGTTAGGATTTGGAAAATCCAGTAGTTAAAGTGTCGGTCACCTCAAGTATATGTAATCGTTAGAAAGCTTGTAGTCATTGTTATTTAATGTTAAGTAGTATTCAGTTGAGTAACACCGTGGAGGACGGACGGGTCTTTACCAACTTGTATGCCGATCCACGCCGTCAGTGGCGTTTTATGTAAGTACTATAAATACTCGCTACCTCCGAAGGTAGAGAGTTGGAGCTCATAATAAGATTTTTCTTTCTCTCACTAAAGTTCCCAAACCTCTAACTTTCTCTCTCTAAAACTCTTGTGTACGCCTACTTTGTTTGTGGTTTGATGTGTATGTGAAATCCAATATGTTACAAGATTGGCAGTCTTTCATGAACTATATCAATGTTGACCTTAAGTTTGTAGAGGAACAACGATTAAATCTTTTTTCAAAATACAACAAGTTAAGTTTTGAATTAAACAAGTGTATGGATGAACTGCTTCTTTAAAAACAAGCCAAGCTTGAGGCGGTTACACTTCACAATCAAAAAACTGTGTTAGTTAAAAGAAATCAAGCTCTTTAGGAAGAACTTAAAAAGAAAAAAAGATATTATTCAAAGCTGGACTGCTAAGAATCCTAGAGTCTTTGATATTTTTCAGGCCCCAAGTAGTAAAAAGAGAATCATAGGTGAAGATCATCTCTCTGATTCTCTCAGTGAAGACCAAAGTCCAAAACCATTTGTGTTTGTTGGCTTGCTCTGCAAAAAGGAGTTAATGCCTAAGTCTAGTGATTGGGTTGAAAGGGTAAACCCTGAGAGTAAGCTTCCAAACTTCGATTCTAGAAGGATTCTCGAGCCTGAGTGTCAAGCTCTCAAGAGCATGCTTGGACTCCCTGATGTACCCAGTAGTACTGAACACATTACTGAGTCTGAAGCTAAATCTGAAGCACCGCTTCCACCTCTGAAACCTCTTCAGGGTGCTACACCTAGCTATGAGCTTACTATTTTACAATTCAACCCTCACTCTCCAAAAGAAAGGTCAAGTCTAGGTAGAACTATTTTGAAAAGGCCAGCAAAACCAACCCAAGAAGATCCAGTTCCTACTAAGACTTATACATCTTCAGTTCCTACTGTAGAAGGTCAAATCCAACAATTGACTGAACTTGTGAGGAGGTTGACTAAAAAGATGAACTCTATTGAGAAAGCTCCTGATTCAATAATCAAGGAACCTAAGTCACCCTCCTATAGCTCATCAAGGTCAAAATCAAACATCAAGCCTAAATAGAAGTGTGATTTGTGCCATTATACCAACCATACCACTGATAACTGCTATAGAATCCTTTTTTGCATGAACTACAAAAAGGATTATCACAGAACTTCTGATTACTTATAGTATGTAAGATCATCTAGTGAAGCAAGTCATACCAATATTGGTCATCAGTATGCTTCATCATCAAAGCATGGTCAATGACCTAATGCAATACCTTTTCCTCCTTGCCCACATTGTGGCTTAAATGATCATGTTCCTGATGACTGTCTCATGAACTCATGTTGTGATATATGTAGAACTCTAGCTCATGAGACATCTCAGCATGATAGAGTCATCCAAGCAAGGAGAAGTTCAAAACAGCCTCGCATCACTAAGTCTTCCTCAGTCTGAAAATGCAAAACTTGTGGTAGCACACTACACTCAACCACTGACCATAAATCACTTGCTAAGTTTAAGTAGGCCATCAGAACAAAGCCCACTAGTTAGCGGGTCAGCAAGAGAAACTAATTCAGTTTACTATTTATGCAGAGACACGCCAGGGAGCCTATTTGGCATCTAGATAGTGGATGTTCAAGGAGCATGACTGGTGTTAAAGAGTATCTGCACAAGTATGTAAAGGAACCAAGACCCAAGGTAGTATTTGGTGATAACTCATCATGTCCCACTGAAGGTTATGGTTCAGTAAAATACAATGGTATAGTTTTCTCTAGAATAGCTTATGTTAATGGTATGAAATACAATCTCATCAGTGTTAGTCAGTTATGTGACGCTAAGTACATAGTACAATTCAATGATAAACAAGGTACTATTTTAAATGCCAACAAAGAAGTTGTTTTAATAGCTCCTAGGAGAGATTATGTATATATTTTCTTGACATGTCAACTCTCTCTCAGAATGGGACATGTCTCTTTGCTAAAGCCATTGAAACTGTCAACTGGCTGTGGCACAAGAGACTCTCTCACTTAAACTTCAAAAATATAAACAACTTGGATAAATAAAACAAAGTCTTTGGTTTACCATCATTGGATTTTTCAAAAGACAAACCATGCTCAGCCTGTGAAAAAGGGAAACATCACAAAGCATCATTTAAAACAAAACAAAATTTCTCCATCAAAAGCTGCCTTCACCTCCTGCATATGGATCTGTTTGGACCTGTCAGTTGAAGATGAATCCAGCATGAGAAGTATACACTGGTCATTGTTGATGAGTTCTCAAGATACACTTAGGTATAGTTTCTTTCCAAAAAGAGTTAGGCAGCTGAAACCATAATGTCATTCATCAGGAAAATTGAAAATCAGAATGACATTATTGTTAAACAAATCAGAACTGACAATGGTACTGAGTTCAGAAATCAAGAGCTTGAGAGTGTCTATGATGAAAAGGGAATTTACCAAAACTTTTCATCTCCTTATACCCCTGAACAAAATGGGGTAGCTGAAAGGAAAAACAGAACTCTCATTGAGGCTGCTAGAACCATGTAAAATGGCTCAGCACTCTCAAAGCACTTCTGGACTGAAGCTGTCAAAACAGCCTGTTACACTCAAAACAGGTCAATCATTGTCAAGAAGCATAACAAAACCCCATATGAGATCTTCAAAGGAATACTTCCTGATATCAGATGCTTTCATGTGTTTTGGGTGTCCTATGTTCATTCACAATCATAAGGATCGCTTAGGAAAATTTGATGCAAAAGCTGAGGATGGATATTTCTTAGGTTACTCACTGATATCTAAAGCCTTCAGGGTGTTTAACACCAGAAGACAACAAGTTGAGGAAACCTTTCATTTCACCTTTGATGAAAGTTCAGAAAGCATCATGTTTACCAATACCTCAGTGGAGGAAATAGGAATCGATGACTCATCAAGATACCCTCCTGATGAGTTCAACACTAAAATCAATTCCTCATATCAAGCTGATGTTGATATCTCATACTATGTCTTGCATCACAACCTTCCTCAACCAATAATCAGTGAATTCATTGATACTCCATCAGTCCCTACTGGATAGGTAACACTGAACCAAATGTTCACGAACCTGAAATTCAAGAACCCCAACCTGAACAACAAAGTATCTCAACAAATGATCTAAATGATTATGTGGCTCCTGCACCTGAACCTATCAATGAGTCTCCAGTAACCTCATCAAGCTCAGATCCTAGACTACAAAGTAAGTGGACAAGATCTCAAGACATTGAGCTTGTGAACATCATTGGTGAACCCACTGAAGGCATGCTCACAAGAAGCATGGCTACTAAATTAACAACAGCTTCAACCAATGAATGTCTATATGCTGATTTTCTATCAGAAATAGAACCCAAAAGTGTCACTAAAGCTCTAAAACATCCTAGCTAGGTTCAGGCTATGCAAGAATAACTTCAACAGTTTGATAAAAACAAGGTCATAACCTTGATCAAATGTCCTCAGGATGTCATTGTCATAGGAATAAAGTGGGTTTTCAGAAACAAAACTGATGAAAACCGCATTGTCATTAAGAACAAAGCCAGACTTGTAGCCAAAGGTTACAGTCAACAAGAAGGCATTGACTATGATGAGATATTTTCTCCTATTCCAAGAATGGAAGCAATCAGGATCTTCTTTTCCTATTCAACATACATGAACTTCAAGGTTTACCAAATGGATGTAAAAAGTGCATTCCTGAATGGTGAACTCAAGGAAGATGTGTATGTTCAGCAACCTCCTGGCATTGAGACTAGTGAATACCCTGACTATGTCTGCAAGCTTGACAAAGCCCTATATGGAGTTAAACAAGCTCCTAGAGCATGGTATGAAACTCTGTCAGCCTTCCTGATTCAAAACAAATATGTCAGAGGAAAGATAGATAACACATTTTTTTATCTATAGGACAAAACAAGATGTGATACTAGTCCAAGTGTATGTTGATGACATCATCTTTGTCTCGACAAAGTATACTCTTTACAAATAGTTTGAAAAACTGATGACAAAGAAATTTGAAATGAGCATGATGGGTGAACTCGCATACTTCCTTGGACTACAAATCAGGCAAAATGATAAAGGAATCACCATCAGTCAAGAGAAATATACCAGAAATCTCTTGAAGAAATATGAGATCTCTGACTCTAGTTCAGTGAAGACTCCAATGGTCCCTCCAAATAATCTTGGACCTAATCTCACTGGCAAATCAGTTAATCAAACTCATTTCAGGGGGATTGTAGGATCACTGATGTATCTAACTGCTTCCAGACCAGACATACAATTCTTAGTATGTCTAATAACAAGATATCAGTCCAATCCTAAAGAATCCAATCTCACTGCAGCCAAAAGAATCCTCAGATAGTTGAAGGGAACTCCAAGCCTTGGACTCTACTATCCAAAATATTCAGGGTTTGACCTCAAAGGATATCCTGACTCTGTTTATGCTGGCTGCAACATGGAAAAAAAGTACCTCAGGGTCATATCAATTTCTTGGAGGAAAGCTGATTTGTTGGGGTATTAAAAAGTTTGTCAAAGGAAAGATAGACAACACATTGTTTATCTATAGGACAAAACAAGATGTGATACTAGTCCAAGTGTATGTTGATGACATCATCTTTGGCTCGACAAATTATACTCTTTGCAAACAATTTGAAAACCTGATGACAAAAAAATTTGAAATGAGCATGATGGGTGAACTCACATACTCCCTTGGACTACAAATCAGGCAAACTGATAAAGGAATCACCATCAGTCAAAAGAAATATATCAGAAATCTCTTGAAGAAATATGAGATCTCTGACTGTGCTTCAGTGAAGACTCCAATGGTCCCTCCAAATAATCTTGGACCTGATCACACTAGCAAATCAGTCAATCAAACTCATTTCAGGAGGATTGTAGGATCACTGATGTATCTAACTGCTTCCAGACCAGACATACAATTCTCAGTATGTCTAATAACAAGATATCAGTCCAATCCTAAAGAATCCAATCTCACTGTAGCCAAAAGAATCCTTAGATACGTGAAGGGAACTCGAAGCCTTGGACTCTACTATCCAAAATGTTCAGGGTTTGACCTCAAAGAATATTCTGACTATGTTTATGCTGGCTGCAACATGGACAGAAAAAGTACCTCAGGGTCATATCAATTTCTTGGGGAAAAGCTGGTTTGTTGGAGTGTTAAAAAGCAACAATCAGCGGCTATGTCTTTGGCTGAAGCTGAATATGTGGCATCTGCAGGGTGCTGTGCCAATGTGCTATGGATGAAAAGTCAACTCAGTGACTATGACATCCATTACAAAATGGTACCCATCTTCTGTGATAACACCAGTGCAATTGCAATCTCCAGCAACCCTGTCCTTCATCAAAGAACCAAACACATTGATATCAGATATCATTTTATTAGGGACCACATCATGAAAGGATACATTGAACTCCACTTCATCCCTACTGAATATCAACTTGCTGATATCTTCACCAAACCCTTAGATGAACCTATCTTCATGAAACTAAAAGCTAAATTAGGAATGCTTGACATTAAAAGTCAGCAGCCTGATGATCAATCCTGATCTCAGCAAGTTCTCTCTGAAATGGTCCCTGATCCCTGAACCAAGCCTAAATAAAAATCTTCTCACTGAATAAGTAAGACTCATTCAGGGACCCTGACAATAGATATAGAGCATTGAATGAGTAACTAAATGCTCTAAGTATTTCAGTTACTTAATGTCCTAGGTTGGTAAATATACCAATTTAATATAGGAATATATATGTCTCTATATCCTTCTGTCATCCAAGTCAAAGGTCTACCTCAACCTTACCTCATCCCACTTGGCATTAAATGTCCCCTTTCACAACAAACATCATCAGGATATTTTAAT
Organism: Chrysanthemum makinoi; assembly: GCA_910596185.1. Taxonomy (NCBI): domain Eukaryota; kingdom Viridiplantae; phylum Streptophyta; class Magnoliopsida; order Asterales; family Asteraceae; genus Chrysanthemum; species Chrysanthemum makinoi. The sequence goes on from OU343221.1 coordinate 161,559,269, forward strand.
CACAGCAAATACACTTTTACTATGCGCTGCAACTGTTTCATTGAAAAACGGGAAAATACTGCGGGTAGTGGAGTGGTCAAATTAAATGAGGTAAATAAAATGTTTTCAAAAATAATGTGGAAAACTTGAGGGGGGGGGGAGGGTTGAATAGTTTTGCTAATTTTAAGTTGGTTTCAAAAAATTTAGATTCGATGTTATGTGAAATCGTATGGATGGAGACAATGTATAGAACTAAAAGTAATGCAAGTAAAGTAAGGGATAGAAATGACACAACCGATTTATAGTGGTTCGGCTACAAGGACACCTTCCTTGCCCTAATCCACTCCTCGAGTCACCTACTCAAGAGTTCAAGCACTATGTCAACAAACTCCTTCAACTCGGCAGAGAAGCCTTCACAACGTCGCTTATACTTTTTTCGGTACAAAGCGAAATATCGATTCCGTAATACGGAGGACCAAACCAACACTACTATAACACAACAAATATGTGAAATATGAAATACAAGATCTTTGATACAGAAATATTGTGGAGGAACAAATCAATCAAGGACCCCTTGCTTGGATGACTTGTAGAATGCTCGTGATCTCGCCTTAGAGAAGGACCTATATGAGAATAACAATAAAAGAAAGAAGAACTACTTTCTAGATCAAGTGATCTTAGGTAAGAAGGATGTAAGAATATACGAGAGAGTTTGTAAGAAGAGGGGTGAAATAAAATGAAGAAATGGCTCTTTATTTATAGGAAACTTCTTTCCACTGTTGCACGGATCCAACGGATCCCTTGCTTGAGGGATCCGTCTAGTGTAACTTGAGGGATCCGTGAGACGCTCCTATTTCCCCATGGGTTTTTGGGTTATGGGTCATGGGTCATGGTTTGGACCATGGGTATCTAAGTAGATACAATGTATCTAATAGACACAATGCATCTAAACAATGGGCATGGGTTAACTCCATGGGTTATGGATATATTCCATGGGTATGGGTCATGGGTTGTGGTTTTTACCCATCCTAATAAACTATTACAACAATTTGTATTAAATGACTATATGTAGATGCTTCACAAAAATAACATGTATCCTTATAATTTTACTTATGATAACATTATATTTCTTATCAACAAAACCCAAAGAGATCGCTAAATATTAATAAATGTTTTTACGGTTTATTTGTATTAACAATCTCCCCCTTTTTGTTGATGACAAAACATAATGTTATGATGAGTAAAACTTAAGATTAGATGTATGTTTTGAAGGCATAAGTTTTACTTCTTCTCCCCCTTTTAGTCAAAACAAAAAGTGACCCTAATGAAGAAATAAAGTGTGGAAAATAGTCCACGTATCTCTAACTCCCTCTTGACGGTAGCTCCCCCTAGAATGGGGCATCAAGTGAGAAAATGTAAAAACCTTCAAAGAAAAATTTAGTAGTAACATGCATAGATAATCCTATGATTTGACGAGAAACAAGATTGGGATCCAAGTTATGTTAACAAAGCCTTGTAATAAAATGACAAAGTGTGGTGGTATTTATGCCACATACAAGCATGTAAAACTAAGAACAAGACTTGTTCTAACGAAAATGACTCAAAAGAAAAAATACTAGAAAAATAGTAAAATGATTCCTTCCATGCTTGCATAGGGTTATGCATGGAAGTTTTGGTGAGTGATGATGTTGATGCGATCAAGGATGAGATTTAGTATGAGTTGCATCTCTTCCTAATTTCTATTGCAAGATCCCTAGTGGATATGCAATATTCACAATGTAAATGATTTGGGTAATGTGTGTGGAAGTTTTCCGAGTTAGTTTGATTTGTGAGATGCGGAGGTTGTGGTGGAAAAGTTGGAAAATATGGATCAAAGTCCAGAATGTTTGGAAGAGGTGGTGGAAAAGAACCTAGATGTTCTTGTAAAACAATGGGAGCTAAAGGTGGTGAGGTTTCAAGGTCTTTGAAAATTGTGTTTGGAGACGTAGGTGGTGTTAAAAAGACTAGTTCTTTTGGGTTGGTTTGTTGGGATCTTGTTGGAGTCTTAAGGAGTTCTAATAGAGTGACTTTAGGTGGAGACTTGATAGGTGATGGTGGTGGTGTGTTTGTTGGAGATGAGGGAGGTGCTACTATGGAACCATTTGGTGGTGAAAGAGTAGTTGGTGATGAACTATTTGACAATGGTTTGGCTAAACAACAAGGCCGGATGCTAATCCATGCGGTTTTTCTAGATTTGGGTGGTGGTACTACGGAAGGTGGCAAGACAAAATTTTGGATTTCTTGAAAAGGATTTTTTGCACTAGGTGATTCATCTATGTTGTAAGATCTTTTGGATGACATGATGATGGTTGTTTGTGAGGTTGATAACATCAAATTAGCTTGATATTTTATATATCAAATTCCTGTGTTTATGGCCTCATTTGTATTAATATGGTACTTAATTCGTTCATATTCGTTCATAATTGCATTTCAGGATAAATGAGGCGTTGGAGTGGAAAAGATGTGAGAAAAGGCCAAGATTTATATTTTGAAGACAAGTTATGGCATAAGTGATACTTTTGATTAAGCCGTAACCCGCAGTACGAAGGCCTGAGTATTTTGTGTGAATATTACGCCTTAACTCGCTACTAATCTAACGGCGTAAGTACCATGCTTTGAAGGATATGGTGTAACCAATTCTTTTGGTTACGTCGCAATTATTATATTGAAGGATACGGCTTAACATGAATTTAGTTACGCCGTAAAGGAAATTAAGGAATGGATAAGTATTCGCGGACAAAGAATTACTGTGTAACCCTGTGATTTAGTTACACCGTAATATTAATTCATACGAAGTTTGATGCTCAATTAACATGTTTTTATGTTGGTCTCCATCAATGGAATGGAGAAACTTAAAGTCCTAAGTTGCAATTTTGCTATTTTGAAAAGCTGAATAGGTTAGGGAGTAACTCTAAAATTAGTTCAGCCCTAACTAATAGTTACGCAGTAACTACAAAAATAGTTACGCCCTAACTATAGTTACGGAGTAACTCTAAACATAGTTAGGCCCTAACTAGTTATGGCGTAATTTACACTTAAAGTTACGCCATAACCATGTCGGGGCCTATAAATACAGCCCTAAATCTACATTTTTAGGTATCTCTCTTCACCCCTCTCCTAGGGGTCGATTAGGGAACCACTCCAGGGCAATTTCCAGCAGTCCAAAGCCATTTTTGAAGGAAGAATTCATCTGCAATCATCATCATTATTAGCTTTTCATCAAGTAATTTGTATCAAACATTATCTTCAATTCTATTTATGTTTTATTCATTATTGTTGGATTAATTTACTATATGATTGGCTAAGCACCTTGGCGCTGGCCTAGTTATGATTCCTTAATTGTTTTGTTTCCGTTTACATTGCTTCCGTATAATTATTTCTAAGTGTATGCATGCATAGTTTATTGGTAGCTACCCTTGTTTCGGTAGTTTTGAATGGCGGTAGAAGCTAGTTGCTTAGGAGATATGACCAACTGACCCTAAGTGAGTAGACTGAGACGGGAAGGGTAAGATATGGCCAACTGACGACCCTTTCTACTTGTGCGATTTGACCAACTGATCACCTACCGTTTGGATGAACTTAAGAATTAGGGGGTGAGTGTTTAAGATGCTAGCACTCGGGCATTCACTATTATAAGTCTAGTATGTAGCGGAACTTAATGACTTGGCTTAGGGTACCAGGAACAATTGGACTTATGAGGGGACACCTGACTTCTCTAGTGGTGGCTCTTTGCTGATAGGTTAGGACGAACTGACCAAATGCTTTCCTCTCGACTTTGACCCCACCTGAAGTAATTGGAAATAATTAGATGTAAACATTACTAGTTAGGATGAGTAACTAGGTTAGCACCACTTTCCTCTATTGATTACATCCTTTTCCTTTATCTGCTTTAGTAGTCAATTAATTAATTCCCTATCGAAATCTTATTAAATTCTGTGACACCTAGACCTAGTATTAATCCACACACATAGCTCTTGGGACGACCTCGGTTTTACCGAATACTGTACTACACTGTTAGGAATTAGAAATTCCAGGTATTAAAGAGTCGGTCACCTCAAGTATATGTAATCGTTAGAAAGCTCGTAGTCACAGTACTTTTATGTTAAGTAGTATTTAGTTTAGTAACACCGTGGAGGACCGACGAGTCTTTACCCACTGTATGCCTGATCCACAGCCCGTTGTGTGGCATTTTATTGTAAGACTATAAATACTCTCTACCTTCCAAGGTAGAGAGTTGGAGATCATAATAAGAATTTTCTTTCTCTCACTAAAGTTCCCTAAACCTCTAACTTTCTCTCTCTAGAATTCCACTTATACGCCTACTTTGTGTTATGGTTTGATGTGTATGTGAAATCCAATATCCAACAATTGGTATCAAGAGCCATGGTTAGATCATATCTTACACATCTTTGGATTTCTAGTGGTTTTTAGGTGGTTTTGAGTTTGAAAAAGTTTAGTGGTTTTGCATCATTTGGTTGATTTCTTGTGTTAAAGCTTGGATTTTGTTAGTACTTTTGTGTTTAGAATCATCACAAGTGTTTAGGTTTTCATTTGGTAAGCTTGAATCATCTTGGTTGGGTTGTTTTGGATTGAAAAGTGGTGTTTGTGAAGTTTTCTAGCTAGCGACTTGATCTACGGATAACTTTTCTTGCTAGAGACTTGCTTTACATTTTGGTAGCAAGTTGCAGTTTGTGGAGTTAGCGACTTAGGCCTAGCGACTTGCCTAGTGAGACAAGCCGACAAACAGTACAAGTAGTGGAATCTCCACTACGGGTAGCGACTTGGTGGAAGTTAGCGACTTGTACTTTATATTGTTAGCGACTTGGTGTTAGCGAGTTGGTACCTAGCGAGTTGCTATTTAGCGACTTGAATATTTAGCGACTTGGTGCTTAGCGAATTGCTGCCAAAATTTTGTTAGCGACTTGGATTGTAGCGAGTTGTTACATAACGACTTGGAACTTTAGCGACTTGGTTCACAATTTTCCTAGCGACTTGAGTGATTTCCTTTAAATACGGTTTTCTCTTGATTTAGTAAAATCCCGTGAAAGAATCTATTTCCGGTTTAATCATAGAGTTATAAAATCTCGTTTAACTTGTCATCATGTCTACCAACGTTCCTACAATCATCTCCACTGTTGACGAGGATGTTCAAGCAGCTGGTTTAGACACTCGTCCACCCATGCTTGACAGAACTGACTATGACTCTTGGGCTCAACGAATCAGATTGTACTGTCTTGGAAAAGAAAATGGGGTTAACATTCTCAAATCCATTGATGAAGGACCTTACCGAGTTGAAACTACTAGAGATATACTTGATACTGCTGAAGATGGAACCTTGATTTACGGAATGGACAGACCAAAGATGTATGATGAGCTTGATGATAAGGAGAAAAAGAGATTCGATGCGATATCCGAGGTTCCAACATTATCTTGCAAGGTCTACCAAAGGACATCTACAAGCTTATCAATCACAACACCGAGGCAAAAGGTGTATGGGATAATGTCAAGATGCTTCTTTCTGGTTCTGAGCTAACTGTTGAAGACCGAGAATCACAACTGTATGATGAATTTGAGCACTTCAAGATGAAACCAAATGAAAGTGTCTATGAGTACTATGTGAGATTTCATAAGCTAGTGAATGACATGAGGAACATCAGAATGACTATGCCTAACATTCAGTTGAACTCAAAATTTGTAAACAACATGAATCCCGAATGGCACAAATTTGTTACTTCTGTGAAGCTCACTAAAGGATTGAAGAATACTAACTATGAGCAACTCTATGCCTTCCTTCTTCAGAATGAGAGACATGCCATGTTTGAAAAGAGGATTCTTGAACAATTCAAAACAAATCCGGGAGAGACAAGCTCATCAAATGATTCAACTGCCTTCTACTCAAACATTGGGATTACCACTAAAGCTTCACAAGTTATACCCATGGGTGATGGAACTCACAAACTCATTCCCGATCCAAAGTTCAAACAAGTGATCGATGCACACGTGGGTAACTTCATTAATCAACTGGCTCTACTGATTAGTCAAAACATGAATTCTCTCCCACAAACCAACAACCACCTCAGAACAGCTTCTAACCCACACAATCAAGCTACTTTCAGAGATGGGAAAATTGTTGTGCAACCAGTTCAGGAAAGATAGTATGATCAAGGAAGAGGAGGAGCTGGTAGAGGTTATGTTGGTAATCAGAATCGAGGAAGAAATGGAAATCAAGGTCAAACTAAGCCGATCAAATGCTATAATTGTGGTGGTGAGGGACACATTGCAAGGAACTGCACATCTCCAAAACGTCCACGAATGCTTGATTACCGAGAGATAAGATGCCGCTTTAAAGCTCGGGATAATGGTGCTGTGTTGGATGAAGAGGAGTTATTGTTTCTTGCCGAGGGCAATGCCAAGACCTATGATGCAGATGTGGATGAGCGACCAATTCGGAGATAGGTCACAATCATCGAACGCCTTTCAAGTCGCTGATTGTGATGCATACGACTCTGATGTGGATGATGGACCTAAGGCACACACAATTTTTATGGCTAGCATTTCTCCAATGGTTTCTCCCAAGGTCTCTTCTTCACCACAAGCTGGCCCATCCAAAGACAAACTCATCTCGGAGGTATTAAAACTATACGATGATGCTGATGTACAAAAGATGCATGACAAAGTACAATCAATTGAAACTATTGAATCAAATATTGAAAATATGGGTAATATCAATGTTGTCCCATATGATCAATATGTGAAACAAAGTGAAAGTGAAATTGTATCAAGTGATGCATCTTCGCATCAACAATGACTATGTTTTTATGAATACACGCATGTGCCCGATGATGTTATCTCTCTAATGCCTATAAAGAACAAGTTGCTATTTATGAACAACGTGCAAAATTTGAGTTGACCACCCGTGAGCAGGAAATGGATGACCAAATGCGTACAACTATTAGAAAAAGTAGGTTTAGAGAAGAAGTATTAAAACAAGAGTTAAACTCCTTACAAGAAAAACTTTCAAAAACTGCTAAGCAAAAACAAGAACTTCAAGAAAATGTTAAAATGCTTAAGCAAGAATTCAGTGCTACGGAATCAAAACTTTTGAATGATTTTTCTAATCTAAAAACCTTGAAAAACAAGCTTGAAAATAAGTTGTACGTACAAGGAAACACCATTCGATCGCTCACATGATCACTAAGCATAGAGTCCTAAGCGATAAGCATAGCATTCCCTTGTTGAGGAACCAAATCCATAGGTCATTAAAAAGGCTAGAAATGCTCATAAGGTTCTTTATGATGGCAAGGAAATCCTTAAACCTAGACAGAAACCTAGTTGCTTGAGTGCACGAGAGGAAGATAAGAAATTAGATGAAATCACTAGGGAAAAGTTAAACAAGAAACTAGATGATCCAAAATGTAAAGAAAAGAAAGTAATCATCACACCCCATGATTACAAAAGGGAGAATTGGATTGCCTTAAACAAGTTTAAGCCTCAGACATTGTTAACTCCCGAACAAGTGTTCGGGAAAATGGATTTAGATAAGCAGAAAATGAAAATATTGTTGAAACCAACCCCCTTTGGAAAATGCCTAGAAGCGTGTATCCTCCAAATAAACCAATGCATCTAGTTCCTAGAACAATTGCCACTAAAAGCAAGACCTTAATCAGTCAATATGTTATCTTTCAACTATTTGTTGATTTTGAGAAAACTTGCAAGAAAAGGATCACACCCATGGTATAACGAAGGAGAAAGAGGTTTTGAGCAAACTAAAGAATGTTATTTAAATGAAGTCATGCCTTTCTTTAAACAACTAAAAGATCACTTTGAGAGTCTTAAAAGGGAATGAATTCAGACATTAAAGAAATGGAAAAGGAATTTGATGCAATGATAGTTGAGGTTAGTGACTATGAGCGAGCATTAAAATATAATGAGATTGAAAGGAAGAACTTGCATACACTGAATGAGAATATGATTTCTGAATGTATTGCTCAAGATGTGTTTTTCACGCTACAAATTGTTCTATTAATGCTTCTCAATTTCATGAATTATCTGTTGCCTGAAAGTCTCCCATGATCGTGTCATTGAGCTTGAAAAAACTAATTCTAAATTAACGGAGAAAATTGAACTGGATGATCACGACAATTTGGTTAAACATTTTTCTAAACTAGAAGTTGAGCATTTTAATTTACAACTAAAATATCAACATCTTAAAGAAAATGTCAAAACTTCAAATATCAAGACATCCTCGGATGCTCGAGTTTGATGAGTTTTCAAATTAACAAACGTGATGAAGATTCAAGCTCATTGCAACACGATCAGAAAGTTGAAAGCCCAAATCTCTCAATTAAAGGGTCAAAAGAACAATATGACAGGCTCCCAAATGCCTCCTCCTTTAGATTCTCAGAATTCTCAAACTTTTCATCTTCAAAACTTAGTTAATGCCTTACAAAAGGAAAACGAGAGTTTTCTAGAAGAAAATGAAAAAGTTAAACGACATTTTAAAGAGTTATATGATTCAATAAAAGTCACCCGTGACCAAAACAACGAAAAAATAACGTCTTTACAAAAGGAAATTGAGAATCTGAGAAGTCAGGGAAATGGGAAACTACCACTTGTTTTCAATAAGAATGTTGTCTCAAAGTCACCCTTAGATTGCAAATACACTGTGACAGTTAAATATATTCCTCCTCATCTTAGGAATAATGAACATGCTTTTCATGACTACTGTGCTCACCTTAAGGATAGTCTAGAATGTCTCCGTGAGATTGTCGAAGAGGATTTCATTAACAAACCTCTTGATAGTGAAATTAGGTTTGCTTGCCTCCGGGCCAAACGATCTCAAGAGTTGCTAGAATGTGTAATTGCAACATGTCCCAAATCCTTAACCTTAGGTGCAAAAGGCAAAGCTGTGATGCCTTGTTCTATGCCTAGTGCCGAGCTTTCAAACCATTCTAGGCCCAGTTTTAAGAAAGTATACATCAATGTGTCGTCTAGTAATACTGATCCTTGCACGTCTAGTTCAGGAATGCAAAAGTAGATCAACCAACTAATGTTCCCATAATTCCCTCTACAGGAGTAATCAATGACATTAAAGCGAAGGTCAAAGTCTCAAGAAAATACAAGGAATGATAGGACCTCGCAAGCTAAAATGTGCATTGGAAGAGAGTAGAAGACCAACCTAGGATCTTTAAGCTTGAGTTGAATAAAGCGAATCGTGTTGATTCTAGTATTAGCCTTAAGCGTCATGTAATTAATTCAATTACGATACTATTTGCAAACCTTGTAATGATGTGCTGCTTGAATTCATTTGCTAATCATGAATGTGGTGTGAATGCTTTGTCTAATCTTTGTCAAATGCCCGTTAAAATTGTTAACGCTAATAATCGTGCAAAGAAGGAAAAAAGGCAAAAGCGAAAGATTGTTAGAAAACAGTGGAAACCCACAGGAAGAACTTTTATAAAGATAGGTTATTATTGGATACCTTTTGGCCATAAGAATAATCAGTTTTGCTCTCAAACTGCTAAGATTATGCCCACTAGAAAATGGATGCCTCCTGGTAGAACTATTCCCTTAAGAAGTGAACATACTTTGAATAGGTCAAATACTGACACCAACATTGCATCTATTCCCAATGATTCCATTGCTTCTACTTCTGATATGGATGTTTCTATTTCGGATGTGGGTGTTCCAATTACTGTTACTAACCAAGTGGAACCCATTCTTGCATGGGGATCCCAATTATCGATTATCCATTCTTGTGCGTGTTCAACTGCAGATCGTTCAAATCGTTACGTGGTACTGGACTCAGTGTTCCAAGCATATGATGGAGACCGGTCGTGGCTCATGAACTTCGTGAGCAAATTCATCAGGACATTTAGATTCGGTAATGATCATTTCGGTGCAATTATGGGTTATGGTGATTATGTTGTTGGTGATAGTGTTATCTCTAGAGTATACTATGTGGAAGGTCTTGGTCATAATCTGTTCTCTGTCGGTCAATTCGTGATTCGATCTAGAAGTAGCCTTCAGAAAACATACTTGTTTTGTTAGAGAACTTGATGGTAAGGAACTTTTAAGAGGAACTCGTGGTTCAAATCTTTACACCATCTCTATCGATGATATGATGAAGTCTTCTCCAATCTTCTTGTTGTCAAAGGCTTCGAAAACAAAGTCATGGTTATGGCATCGTCGTCTCAATCACTTGAACTTCGGCACCATCAATGATCTCTCGAGAAAGGACTTAGTTGTAGGTTTACCTCGACTAAAGTATGAAAAGGATCATCTTTGTTCAGCATGTCAATTGGGAAAAAGCAAGAAGTATGCCCATAAACCCAAACCTACTAACTCTGTCACAGAAGTTCTTCATACAATTCATATGGATTTATGTGGACCAATGAGAGTGCAGAATATCTTTGGGAAGAAATATGTGTTAGTTGTGGTTGATGATTACTCTAGATTCACCTGGTCAAGTTCTTAAGGACAAAGGATGAAACTCCTGATATCATCATCAAACTCATCAAACATTGCGAGTTCGACTTAACAAAACCGTCAGAATTATCCGGACGGACAATGGAACTGAGTTTGTTAACAAACAACTTAGTGAATTTTATGAAAGCATTGGAATCAACCATCAAAGAAGTGTTCCACGAACTCCTCAACAGAACGGTGTAGTTGAAAGACTAAATCGAACTCTTGTAGAAGCCGCTAGAACAATGTTGATTTACTCAAAGGTTCCAATGTTTCTCACGGGCTGAAGCTATTGCCCTTTGCATGCTACACACAAAATCGTTCCACGATTCACTGTTCATGGAAAAACTCCATATGAACTTGTAGAAAACCTAATCTCTCTTTCCTTCGTGTGTTTGGTGCATTGTGTTATCCAACTAATGAGGGTCAAGACTTAGGCAAACTTAGAGCTAAAGCGACATTGGAATATTTTTAGGGTATGCACCAAACAAAAAGGGATACCGAATCTACAACAAAAGAACCCGAAATATCATGGAAACAATTCACGTTACGTGATGAACTAATGGCTCTGGACAATCAATTCAGAACCCGCACTACAAAACAGTCCCATTGGTTCATCCCTTGTTCCAAACTTTTCTCAAGAAACTCCATATGTACCTCCATCGGAAGATGATTTAAAGAAATTGTTTGATCCTATGTTTGATGAACTTTATGATCCAAGTACTAATGAGGTGTCGATTCCTACAACGAGGTGGTCATATTCTGTGAATGAAGTCAATCCCTCTCAATATCATTAAGTCAAGAAGCTCGCCGATCCTTGATCTCATCAACAAATCATCATTCTTCAAATGTACATCATGGAACTGTTTACGGCATCAATGATGAAGTTAATCCCTTTGCTACTCCTAAAGATGCTCTATTTGAAAACATATTTGCTCCTGAATCTTCATCAGAACCTTCTTCTTCAGGAGACATCGACTCTGCTACTTCAGTCCCTCAACAACTACCACATGAACACCTCAGAAAATGGACTCACGATCATCCATTAGACAACATCATTGGAAATCCTTCTCGTCGAGTATCAACACGGAAACAACTTGCAACCGATGCCTTGTGGTGCTTCTTCAACTCCGTACTCTCTAAGATCGAACCAAAAGATGTCAAAACCGCCATGAATGAAGATAGCTGGTTCAAAGCCATGCAAAAGCACCTTGACATCTTGTTCGCTGTTTGCATGTGTGCTAGATACCAGGCTAAGCCTACTAAAAAGCACCTTGAGCGGTTAAACGGGTCTTTCGATATCTCCAAGGAACCATCAATATGGGACTTTGGTACCCGAAGGACACCGGTATGTCACTAACAGCCTATGCAGATGCTGATCATGTAGGATGTCAAGATACTCGTCGAAATGCGTCACGGAGGTGCTTTCAGTTTTGGGTGATAAGCTTGTGAGCTGGTCTTCAAAGAAGAAAATGAGTACTTCTATTTCCTCTACAGAGGCAGAATACATAGCCATGTCATCTTGTTGTGCTCAAATCCTTTGGATGAGATCTCAATTAACTGACTATGGCTTTGTATTTAACAAAATCCCTCTATACTGTGATAATAAAAGTGCTATTGCTCTTTCATGCAATAACGTTCAACACTCAAGAGCTAAGCATATCGACATTCGTCATCATTTCATCGGGGAACAAGTGGAAAAGGGTGTGGTGGAACTCTATTTTGTGAGGTCTGAATATCGGTTAGCGGACATCTTCACCAAAGCTCTTCCAAGAGAACGTTTTGAGTTCATACTTCCACGACTAGGCTTGAAAAGCCTTCAACGAAAACACTCAAACGTCTTCATGAAGAAGACGAGGAGTAAAGGTCTATGCTCATCTATCTCTTGTAAATATTTATTCGAAAAACAAAATACAAAATTATAAAACTTTCAAAATCCATAAAAATCGGAAAAATTCGAAAAATCTTCAAAAATATTGTCAATTTGTCATGTTTTTCTCGATTCGATAATATCTACGGTCTTTGTGCTGTCATTCAAAGAATGACACGGGACTTTAGATGTTGCTTCAATTCTTATAAAAAAATTGAAAGAAAGAGAAAAATAAATAAATAAATGGTTTATTGTCATGTTAGGCAAGAACCCGGTTGTCAAAGAAAGAACAGAGCCATACTTTTATCATATTTTCAAAATTCCATGCTCGATTCTAAAAACATTTATCTGCGAAAACGAACGCTATGAAAAATAACTCGGACTCTATTTTTGATAATCATCTGGATTTATTTGTCAAAATATCTATCTCTCAATCAACAACCTATGTCATTGATTGAGGGGGAGAATGATTTCAATTAAATTAAAAAGTTATTTGGCATTCAATTGTTTTCAAAAGATAATCATGCATGTTTAACCAATGGAGTTTAAAATCTCAAAATCGATCCTTATCGGTTAAAACGCTTTCATAATCAAGTCACAATTCTCCTCAAAAGCTTTCAAAATCAATTTAAATCTATAAGAGATCACAAATCTCAAATGATTTGATAATTGTGATAGGGGAGAATGTGTGATTTAAATTGGATTTAAACTGATAATTCGGTAAATGGTTTTATAAGGATGTACAAGCTCTCCTTCCCACATGTGACAAACGATTTCAAATTTTCCATGCACATGTTGAGGGGAGCATCTATCTTAAACCTATGATTTGAAACGTGATCACTTATCTCAATGTGCAGGTTCCCTCTAGTATGTGCAAAACTCTTTTCAAATCTCGAGGCACATATTGAGGGGAGCAAAATCATGAAAACCTCATCCTTCCCAAAATGCTTTATCTACTTGATTCGATTAGGGAAGTGATGTTGATATTTTTAGAAAATGGTAATCAAAGAAGTTAATTCTTTCTCTTGCCTCCGTGTGGAAAACTATTTCAAATACTTGATTCACATGTTGAGGGGAGTTCTTCTTCTAAAAATATCAAAAACAATTCAGGTACAAAATGCTTTGATAATATATCACAAGTATCGGAATTGATTTTCAAATGGTTTTCAATTGGTTCCTATGGCGGATGAACAATACCAAATAGACCGACCAACTTTACTTTATGTACGGTGATATAAGGATGATAAGGTTAGGTATTGTTCCCATGATCCGCCAGAGCGGGAGGATCTACCCAGGGACAATCCACTAGATAGTGTAGAGTCCTTAGGTATATTGGAAAAAAAGGAGAAAAGTGAGATATGGGAAGAGTGCGGACTGAGACAGAGCTAGTATTGGAATAAACCCAACAAGGTTCTAGTTATGAAGTCTCGGTAAGCATCAAGGGTTGAAGAATAAAAAAGAATTGAATGTGAAAAGGGTGAAAAGAAATAGCCCTCCAATAATTCAACCTTAGGGCGGAAACCGGGTTCAATACATATGCTACTGGTGGTTACTTAGGTAACTCCGGTTTTGAAGACAAGACGTCATGGACCCATGACGCCTTGCACTAAACTTCCCATGCTACTCAAGTTCCTCTTAAAAGGGCTTGTTTCATTCTCACGGGGAACCGACATTATCTATCGACTTTCTCTTAGAGATTGTTGATATTGAAGAAGGAGACCCTCTCCCTAGTCTCCGATATAGGATCCAAAAATGCACAAATTGAGTCTAGAGCCACGAGATCATCAATAAATCTCATTAGGACAATTTCAATGAAGACTCTCTGTTTCACACAATGTGGAAAGAGAAATTATATCCGGAGTCCTACGCATTATCCTTGTGGTATTGCCGTAACATCCGAGTGATGTGTTTACATATTCACTGTGAAGATGGAAAGCCTTCTGGAGCCAACATCTAACAAGCTCTTGGTAGGTGGCATGTGAGATCTATTATACAGATCAACCATGTGACAACCGAACAGAAACAATGGGGCGATTCAATCTTTTGAATCAATCCGGTTCAGGTTATGGATTGACGGATACCTTTGAAAAACCGGTCTTTGTGCTTTAAAACTCTTTTCATTAGCACGTCGACCGTGTACTAATTTTTCAAATCAAAAGGTGTTTTATGATTGATAATTGATTTTCATTAAAACCTTCGTTATATTGCAAAAACAATTTCTATTGAGCAATACATGATTGTTTTTCAAATCTCTCTTCATCAATCAGTGGACTTAAATTTGCTGGTTCACTCACTTCGTGTTGTCTTCTTTGAGACGTTCCGGTTTGAGAACAGCTAGAGCAGCGAAAACCCCGCAAGGAAATTCTTCGAATTATACCTCGATCACGAGCGGTACTTTGTACTTGATCAACGGGAACCCTGGGCCGTGTACCTCAATTCATCGAAAGTGATCAAAGACACTTTCGTGCGCTTTATTGCTAACGTCTTATGCGGTACACCCCGACGTTCTTGATCGAATGGAGCGGTCAATCCATAGCCGCATGCTCACACAACACATTCATATCGAAAAGAAATCATGATTGGTGCATCAATGACTCTGATATTCTAACTCCATGCTTCGCTACGCCGCCAATATCATGAATCAACGAAAGCTTCCGCTACTCTGATGAGAAGATATCATGATCCAGAATATGAGCATGTCGGTCCGAAAGTCACAACATCACATAATACCAACACCACAATGGATGTATCGAGATTTTCTATTAGGTGATGATCTCAAAAGCTGGCTCAACATTATTATCACGTGGATCAGGAAAAGACCTCCACTTGGATTAACCAAACATGCAATGAGTGGAATCAATGACTACGAGCTTGGGAGCAAAGTACTACATCAAGAATGCAAGATCAATTGTTAATGTAATATCGGATTGTATTCAATGTCATTTTAGTATATGTTTGAGGTGACCTCCCTTAGGGGAGATTGTTAGGAATTAGAAATTCCAGGTATTAAAGAGTCGGTCACCTCAAGTATATGTAATCATTAGAAAGCTCGTAGTCATAGTACTTTTATGTTAAGTAGTATTTAGTTTAGTAACACCGTGGAGGACGGACGGGTCTTTACCCACTGTATCCCTGATCCACAGCCCGTTGTGTGGCGTTTTATTGTAAGACTATAAATACTCTCTACCTTCCAAGGTAGAGAGTTGGAGCTCATAATAAGAATTTTCTTTCTCTTACTAAAGTTCCCTAAACCTCTAACTTTCTCTCTCTAGAATTCCACTTATACGCCTACTTTGTGTTATGGTTTGATGTGTATGTGAAATCCAATATCCTACATACACACGACCAGGTACACTGCCCGTTAGTGCAATAGGGTAGACCATAGGTATAACGAGACTTATAAATATTAAAACCTGATCAGTAAAACCTGCATCAAGTTTTTGGCTCCAATGCCAGGGAGCTATTTAGGATTTTAATTTAAGTTTTTCTTTTGTAGTTTTGTTTCTTATATTTTTGTTTTTAGTTTTCTTTTTCTCTTCTTTTCTGTTTTTGTTTGTTTGTGATATTTCAGGATATGGAAAATTCAGATTTTAACATGCTCACTATGGAAGAATAGCTTTGACTCAAGGTAACAAAAGATCGGGCATCATATATCCCGAGTTTAATGATAACATCAACTTTGAGATCAGCTGCCAGTTCATGAGGGAACTTAGACAAAAGCTCTTTGCGAGAACTGATGATGAGGATGCCCACCTGCATATGCAAAGAGTATTGGAGATCGCAGATCTTTTCCACACTCCAAGAGTCACTCAAGATGTATTAATGCTTAGAGTGTTCCCAATTACACTCACTGGTGCAGCCCGAAGATGGATGAAGATGCTTCCTGCTGGGTCGATTAATACATGGAATCTTTTAAAGAAAGCATTCATTCGGAGATACTGTCCTCCTTCAATGATTGCCAAGAAGATGGAAGAAATAAGGAGTTTCAGATAGAAGATGGATGAAACGCTAGATGAAGCTTGGGAAAGATATAATGACCTTCTTTACAGACGCCCAATGCATGAAATCAGCAACCATCACATGGTCCTTATTTTTTACAAAGGTTTAAACATCCCGTCCCGCCAAATGCTGGACTCTCAAGGACATATCCCTACTATGCCTCCTGCACAAACCCTTAGATAAATTGAAAATATGGATGACCATTCACGAAATTGGTATGATGGAGCAATCACTAGGGCCATAAATAGCAATAGCAATAGCTTGGATGACACTGGTGATATCACCAAAAGAGTTAATAAACTTGGATGTGATATGAATTTGGTTAAGGAAAACATTCATGCTATACAAGAGCATTCTCTCCGAGAAGAACACAAAGAATATGAGCAAGTTAGATATATTGAGTCATTGGAGGAAGCCGTCAATAAATACTCAAATAATTTAAAAAGGATGCACGACTTGAATGATGAAATGATTAGGAAATTCAAGGAGGGCGCGGACTTGAATTTAGAGAAGCTTGATGCTAAGAGGAAAAGCTTGGAGGCTAAGCTTGAAGAATTAAACCAAAAGGTCCTGGAAAGTAAAAAGAATGCGGTTGGAACTATCAAAGCAACGGTGGGAAAGATGTAAGAAGTCAACAACAAGCCGGTTCCTGGTGATTTACCTTATATCAGACCTGATGTCCCACCTATCCCATTTCCAGTAAGTTTGAAGGTTGTGAGAAATGAAGAAACAAGCAATGATCAATTGAAGAAGATGGAAGCATGGAGCTTACAGGATGATGAAGAAATGCCACAAGCTAATGTGGATTCAACTACAATGCAAAATGGTAACACTTCTAACTCTTCTTTTATTACTAACAATCTTGCTAGTTTTCCTATAAAGGTTGCTGAAAACATGAATGAAATTGCGCAACCCTTGACCTCACAAACCTCGTTTGTCGCATCACCCGATGATGGTTATGTAGCTCCGGCTACTAAACCAATTTTAGTTGATCTTGCAAAGGAATTAGAGGACAAGATTTTGGACACTTCAGTGATTAACGAGGAGACATACGAGCCAATTAATCAGCCACGTCACGAGGTGAACCAATCATTAATGCCATCAACTAAAACGGGTAACGTATGGAGAGAAATGACATCTCCTTTTAGGTATGATCATAATTTATCATTTCCCTATCCCATAGAAAATAAACACCACGCAAATTCACACCCTCATGGTGTTTATTGCTATTTCCACCCACACTTGATTTCAAGTAAGGAGATGAACACCCTTTTATGTAGTAAATAAGGGTGGAGTCAAGCTCGTGACTCGAACAAAAACAAGCGCTTCGTGGGAGGCACCCCATGCCTATTTGTTCTTTTCCATTTTGTTAGCATAGTTGGGTTTAGTATGTTTATATTTATATTTTTCAGGAAATGGAGCAAGGAGGATGGCGTTTAAGCTCACCAAAATTTAGAACCAGTCTGGAATTTCCATTCTGTGCAGTTGTTATAGCGTAACCATAACCTTGAGTTACTCCGTAACCCTCCTCCAGTATCGAAGGTCTCCAAGTTTTATCTAATTACATCGTAACTCCCTTATGTGATCACGCCGTAACCTCTCCTGTAACTGAAATTTTCATTTTAAACTTACACACCATAACCTTATATTAGTTTTAAATGAACTTTGTGGGTGTGTTCCCTGTAAACTCTCACGAGACTTCACTCGTCCGTTAGGGACACCAAGTGGTTTAAAATGCTTGTTGCATATACTAAATGCAACCGTGATTCCTACGAAAGTGAGTTAGGTTTTTCATTTTCTTTTAATACTTGTTGTTTTTCTAGTATGATGCTTTTGGTTGTCTTAAGTGAATTTAGGTTATTAAAGTTTGCTCATAAATCTCAAAGCGGGACACGTTTACTCGTGTGTCTTCGATCATGCCGAGCAAATCCAGGGAAGTTTTCTGTTCCAATTCTAACCCTTCTTATCTTTCATTTATATGCTTAAGTATGACCCAAATGGGGGGAAGGGATTAGACATAGACGCCCACTTGATTTTACTTGCATTAATTTTTCTAGTTTTTGATGAAAAGTGTTTCATTAGTAAATTTTTGACATGTTTTTCATTACTTAACTGGATTAATCTAGACTAAGCACACCTACCCTATATTTTCATTGTGTGAGGATAAGCCTTTCTATTTTCCCCTTATACATAACACCATAAAAATGAGTGTGCCAGTGGCTATAGTAGACTTTAGAACTTGGCCTTGTATATCTTTTCGAGATCATTATAATGAGCATTACACTAAGGTAACTTGGTGTGATTCGTGCAGCTAGGATATAATACAATTTTTAGGATTAAACCCAAATAGCCCATCCATTTATGTTTCTATATATTGACTTCTCACATCGATTAGTCAATCCCCCTGTTAAACCCTTTTTGTTGCACTCATCATCAGTGCAAGATACCCCTAGATATACCCTTCAGATCCTTTCATTTCATTTTGTTTACCTAATATAATTGTTTCGTTACACCTATCGCCTAGCCTACCCTGTAGTTTCCTTATGTCCATGGTCCGAGCGCTGTTGGTTAATTTTGGATCCACTGGTGAAAGTCGCGGGTTTTGAATAAAGGGTTTTGGAAGATCGGGTTTAGATTATAGTTGATCTCAAGTGGGGGGATACTTTTTTTGTTCGTATCGGTCATATTTATGTATACCTTGTCTTGCATCAAAAAAAAAAAGCATGCAAGCAAGTGTTTATTGATGATTAGTATTCTCGCCTTGTTCAACTAGGCGTAGCTGTTACATATCCGTTTTGTCTTACGGATAAAATTAGAAACCCATACATTTCTATCTCCCCTTTTAAATTTTAATCAGTGTTCGTACAATGGGGGCATTGTACATTTCAAGTGGGGGGATGGGAGATATAAATGGTTGACTTTGGTAAAATTATGTGCTAAAAGTACCCAAATTTTAAAACATTTATAGCACAAAATTCATTGATGATGAAGGTCGAGTTAATGCACCTTATTTGCCTGGTTTATGGATTATGAGGCACTACACTACCTTTTATATGCATTGACTTGTGTATTGAAGACCCATTGACTCTTGACCCTCTATTTTTGCTATGGGATTGAATGCGACTAGTGGTGGGATGACTGTGGACTTAGGAATCTATTTGTTTCGTGTCCTTTTATCTACACCCATTAAAGTTTTCCCATGTCTTAACTTACCCTTAGTCATGAATCGAGCTTAGGTGAGGAAGCGAGCAATCATTGGTGCCTTGGCCATGGATTTGGTCATGTATCATTGGTTTTGTCCCCTTCGCCGTAGCTCGTTAGTAATGACAAAATAACCCCACAAGCCTTTATGTTGTGTAAACCCATTGCCTTTTAGAATAGCTTCATCTATAGACTCTAGTGGTGGAGATTAGTATCTTTTCCAAGCCTATGATAGAATACTTGCCATGACTGAGCAGTTGAGTGATCACCCAAAAGTGAACACATGAATTATGAGAGAGAGTGTGATTTCAATTCCCTTTTCGTTAGGTGCTCGGTTTGGAATTTTCTAGCTTAGGTGATTTTTAAACTCATATCTTCCAATTAATCTTGGGAGATATCTTTTTAAGAATTACTTAAACGGTCTACTTGAGGGCAAGTAGAGTTCAAGTGGGGGGATATTTGATGACATCAAATTAGCCTGATATTTTATGTATCAAATTCCCGTGTTTATGGCCTCATTTGTATTAATATGGTACTTAATTCGTTCATATTTATTCATAATTGCATTTAACGACAAATGAGGCGTTGGAGGGGAAAAGATTTGAGAAAAGGCCAAGATTTATATTTTGTAGACAAGTTACGACATAAGTGGTACTTTTGATTATGTCGTAACCCGCAGTACGAAGGATTGACTATTTTGTGTGAAGATTACGTCGTAACTCGTTACTAATGTTACGGCGTAAGTACGATTCTTTGAAGGATACGGCGTAACCAATTCTTTTGGTTGCGACGTAATTATTATTTTGAAGGATACGGCATAACATGTATTTAGTTACGCCGTAAAGGAAATTAAGGAATGGAAAGTATTCGCGGACGAAGAATTACGGTGTAACCCGGTGATTTAGTTACGCCATAATATTACTACATACAAAGTTGGTCTCCATCAATGGAATGAAGAAACTCAAGGTCCTAAGTTGCAATGTTGTTATTTTGAAAAGCTGAAGAGGTTAGGGAGTAACTCTAAAATTAGTTCCGCCCTAACTAATAGTTACGCAGTAACTATAAAAATAGTTACACCCTAACTATAGTTACGGAGTAACTCTAAAAATAGTTAAGCCCTAACTAGTTACGGCGTAATTTACACTTAACGTTACGCCATAACCATGTCGGGGCCAATAAATACAACCCTAAATCTACATTTTTAGGTATCTCTCTTCACCCCTCTCCTGGGGTCGATTATGGCATCACTCCAGGGCAATTTCCAACAGTCCAAAGCCATTTTCGAAGGAAGAATTCATCTGCAATCATCATCATTATTAGCTTTTCATCAAGTAATTTGTATCAAACATTATGTTTAATTCTATTCATGTTTTATTCATTATTGTTGGATTAATTCACTAAATGATTGGCTAAGCACCTTGATGCTGGCCTAGTTATGATTCCTTAATTGTTTTGTTTGTGTTTACATTGCTTCCGTATAATTATTTCTAAGTGTATGCATGCATAGTGTATTGGTAGCTACCCTTGTTTCGGTAGTTTTGAATGGTGGTAGAGGATATTTGCTTACGAGATATGACCAACTGACCCTAATTCAGTAGACTGAGACGGGAAGGGTAAGATATGACCAACTGACGACCCTTTCTAGTTGTGCGATTTGACCAACTGATCACCTACCATTTGGATGAACTTAAGAATTAGGGGGTGAGTGTTTAAGATGCTAGCGCCCGGGCACTCACTATTATAAGTCTAGCATGTAGCGGAACTTAATGACTTGGCTTAGGGGACCAGGAACAACTGGACTTATGAGGGGACACCTGACTTCTCCAGTGGTGGCTGTTTGCTGATAGGTTAGGACGAACTGACCAAATGTTGTCCTCTTGACTTTGACCCCACCTGAGGTAATTGGAAGTAATTAGACGTAAACATTACTAGTTAGGATGAGTAACTAGGTTAGCACCACTCTCCTCTATTGATCACATCCTTTGCCGTTATTTGCTTTAGTAGTTAATTAATTAATTCCCTGTCGAAATCTTATTAAATTCTGTGACACCTAGACTTAGTATTAATCCACACACATTGCTCTTGGGACGACCTCGGTTTTACCGAATACTACACTACACACGACCGGGTACACTACCCGTTAGTGCATTAGGGTAGACCATAGGTATAATGAGACTTATAAATATCAAAACCTGGTCAGTAAAACCTGCATCAGAGGTTGAGAGTGATGAATATGCAAGCATTTTTGGAATCCTATTTATAGAAAAAATAATGCATTGTAATGAATGCTTGACCCAAAATGTGGACTAAAATCTAATGATTAGATATGAATATGATGTGAGATAACCCGAGTGCTCCTAATTCATTGTTGCTTAAATGACTGTACCAAAAAACACATATTAGTTATGTGTCCTCTTTAGCATTCAAAAGACATGAGATTCAATGAAAACGGGTTTTTACTTTGTGTTAATAATGAAAAAGTGGTTTTTCCTAGACGGTAGAAATAGCTTTTATGAAAGCGATACGGGAAGAAGTATCCTTTTAGAAAGCATTTTGGAAAAGTTTCTTGGCTTGAAGAAAACGTTTATCCTTGAAAGAAAAAAAAATAGGTATGAAATTACGCGTTGTAAAGGAAACTTACCTTGAAAAGTAAAAGAAAAATTATGAAAGTATGAGTTGTAAATAAAACTTATCTAGGATTTTGAAAATTCCTGTATTGTTTGTGAGTTGTGTGTGAAATAGAGATCCTAGACTCAGAAAGAAGAAGGCCAGTCTTTACATACCTTGTAGAGTTTAGAAACTAATTACGAGGATTGTTCCATGAGACCAAGACCAAGACGAAGTAGGTTTAATTGTTCCCGCTTCAACGGTTTGGTGAGGACGTCGGCTATTTTGTCTTCGGATGCTACCTTCTCAATAGAGATGTTCCCCTTTTGAACATTGTCTCTTAAGAATTTATGACGAATCTCTATATGCTTGGTGCGAGAGTGCAATACCAGATTCTCGCTTATGTCGATGGCACCTTTGTTGTCACATAGAATGGCTATGTCACTTAGGTGAATGTCATAGTCAACTAACGCTTGTTTCATCCATAGTGCTTGTTGGCATGCTTTGCTGGCGGAGACATATTCGGCTTCGGTTGTTGATATGGCCAATGTCGTTTGCTTCTTTGAGAACCAAGATGTTAAACAACATCCCATAAAAGTACATACCCACTTGTACTTTTTCGGTCAACATAATCACCTGCATGGTCAGAATCTGCATATACAATAGTTTCTACTCCCGTACCATTAGGATACCATAATCCTAATTGAGTCGTACCCTTAATGTATCTAAAAATTCTTTTGAACACTTCTGGATGTGATGTTTTAGGATCTTCTTGAAACCTAGCACATAGACAAACACTAAACATGATATCTGGCTGACTAGCCGTAAGGTAGAGAAGACTATCAATCATGCCACGGTATATTGTGTTATCAACGGATTCGCCGTCTTCATCTTTTGTAAGTTTAGTGTCGGATGCCATTGGTGTTCTTATGGGTTTTGACTCTTCTAAACCAAGTTTCTTTAACATCTCCTTTATGTATTTAGATTGATTAAAGAAGATACCATCTTCTACTTGTTTGATTTGTAGACCAATAAAGAAACTTAGTTCTCCCATTATACTCATCTCGAACTCGTCATGCATGATTTTATAGAAATCATCACACATGTCTTGACAAGTAGATCCGAATATAATATCATCTGTGTATATTTGAACAATGATTATATGTGATTCCCTTTTCTTAGTAAAAAGTGTATGATCAACTAACCTCATGGTGTAGTTGTTCTTGATTAAAAATGACTTGAGTCTATCATACCAAGATTTTGAGGCTTGTTTAAGACCGTAAAGAGCTCTCTTTAGCTTACACACATGTTTAGGTTTTTCAAAATCGATAAAGCCCGGAGGTTGAGCTACATATACTTCTTCATTAATAAAACCATTTAGAAAAGCACTTTTGACATCCATTTGATAAAGCTTAAGATCATTAGCACAAGCATAAGCAAGAAGTATTCTTATAGACTCTAATCTAGCCACGGGAGCATAGGTCTCATCAATGTCTATTCCTTCTTGTTGATTATACCCTTGGGCAACGAGCCTAGCTTTGTTTCTAGACACTACACTGTTTGCATCTAACTTGTTTTTATATACCCATTTGGTTCCTATTATGGTTTGATTACTAGGTTGAGGGAAGAGTGTCCAAACATCATTAGAAACAAATTGATTTAACTCTTCTTGCATAGCCATTACCCAACTTTCAACTTTTATGGCTTCTTGTGTATTCTTAGGTTCTATGGTTGAGACAAAACCAAATAAGCTACTCTGGTTTTGGACTTGAGACCTTAAGGTTCTTTCGTTTAATTTTCCTATGACCTTATCTACGGGGTGATCTTTAGACTCTTTAATATTGATGATTTCATTATTTAAAGGTTCATCTTCTTCGTTTGTATTTTTCTTTATTTCTATAACTTCACTCTCGATAATCTCGTCATCAACAAGAGGTAGAGTAGGTTTGGGTGGACTCTCATCATATTTTATGTTTAATGACTCTTCAACCTTCATTGTTTCTTTATTTAATATGACATAAGCTTTTCTATTAGGAGAATAACCTAAAAAGATACCTTCGGTTAATTTGGATCAAATTTCGTAAGGTAATCTTTAGTGTTAAGTAGAAGAAATTTGCTACCAAAGACTCTAAACATAGGCTTTTTGCCTCGAAGTAAGAAACTAGTATGGAGTTTTACCTAAAAATGGTCTAATTAATACTCGGTTAAGTATGTACATTGATGTATCAACGGCATTGCACCAAAACTTTTGAGGTATGGATTGCTCATTTAACATGGTGCGACTCATTTCCTGTATGGTTCTATTCTTTCTTTCAACTACCCCATTTGATTGTGGAGTGCGAGGAGCCGAGAAGTTATGAGTAATACCATTAGCGTCACAAAAGGCTCCAAATTGCACTTCATTATCGAATTCCCTACCGTGATCCATTCTAATTGTCTTTGGATTTTCTTACTCAATATTTCAAAGTAATCGAACGTTTCAGTTTTATTCTTTAAAAATTTAGTCCATGTGTACCTAGAGTAATCATCCACTATAACCAAAGTGTAGTAGTTGCCTCCATAACTTTGGATAGCGGATGGACCAAATAAATCCATGTGTAGTAATTCTAGACACTTAGTTGTAGAGACCATGTGGATTTGTTTTCCTACGTTACAAGCATCACAAAAGAGATGTTCATATTTTAATTTTGGTTGATCTCTTACTAGATCTTTGGATGATAGCGATTGAAGAAGTCGCATATTGGCATGACCCAATCTTCGATGCCATAAGGTCGAGGTATTCTCCATAGAAGTAAGACAAAGTTTGTCTTTAGGTTCATTACCGATTTTAATGACATAGACTCCATGTTTCCTAATCCATCTACCTATAGTGATACCGTTTTTCAATATCTTACTACCGGTTTCATTAAAAAGTACGTTGCACTTCTTATAACATATTTTTCCTATACTTAAGAGGTTAAAGTTTAGATTTTCTACGTGACACACATCGTTAATGGTTAGAGATTTGTTAGAAATCGTACCTTTACCGATGATTTTGCTTTTGCTATTTCCAAATACCACATTTCCTCCATTGAAGGATTCAAATGTGGAAAATAAATCTTTATTACCGGTCATGTGCCTCATGCACCCGTTATCCATGATCCACTCATCCGGATCTAGGTCGACCTTTAAGTACACCTAAGAAAACAATTAACTCAAAAGTTTGGTCCTCATTTGTTCATGGGTCAATTAGTGTTAAACATTTCATTCATGTTAGACATATATGGAAAATGTGAGTATGCATTCCATGGTGCAAAGTTTTGAAATGGAAAACCGTTTTGCATATTAGGATTCCATTCCATTTGATGGTTACTTCTTGGATAAACATTATTAGGTCTCCTAAATGTGTTTGGTTTTGAAAATGATGGACCTTTGTTTCTTGTAAAGCTTTGATTTTGTCATGGAGGTGGTTGTCTAATAGTAACATGGGTTGGTTTCTTCTTATTAACAGTAACAAAATCGGTTCTAGATGAGGAAGCTATATTATTGCTACTGTTTGCTTTAGCAGACCCACGGATCCCTGGCTTTACACTAGCCGGTTCCCTTTTTGTGGGATCCGTGGGATCCGTGACTATAGTGGTTTGTTTTTCTATGGCTTTGACGAATTGTGTTTCTTTGTTTTCACTAGTTGACGCATCAAGTTGCTATAAACCTAAACCTTTTTGGTTGTTTCCTGTTTTAACACTATCTAATATCATTTCTAGAGTATTAGTATTCATTCTAGCAATCTTAGAGTCTAGATGATCAAATAGTGTTTGAAGTTGAATGCAAAGTTCACATTCCCCACTTGTTATCTTCCCTTTTTTTAGACGTTTTAATTTTACTTTTGACTCAATGACTTCCTTTTCTAAACATTGATTTTGGTTTTTCAAAAACTTGTTTTTGTTGATTACTTTTAAACTAATTTTGCAAAGTTTATCATATTCATGATGCAATGAGTCATTATCTAATGATGAACTACTATAGTATCCGTGACATACCTCGTCATTTTCCATGAGATAAATTTCTTCTTCCTCCTCCTCGCTCATTCTCTACGAACCACTCACGAACGCTTTTTGTTCATCACGTTTGTGACACTTACTAATAAAGTGGTTGGGATCCCCACATTTAAAACAAGCGCGTTCATCCCTTGCCTTCTCGTCATCTTTGCTTTTCCGGAACCCTTTCTTGTCGTCATATGGTTGCTTGACGTATCTTCCCTTTCTTCTAAAGAACTTCTTGAAGTCCCTTACTGCCATGGCATACTCCTCGTCATCACTATCCGGAGAGGAGTTTTCTTCATCGCTTGAGACCTTCTTGGCTTTTAGGGCAAGAGATTTTTGATTCTCTTTCACTTTTGAGGCTTCAGAATCTTTAGCGAGGACAAGTCTTTTGATTCTTCGATTGCCGTCACCTTAGATCTCCACTTGGATGGAAGTGCCCTTAGATATCTCCTAACATGATTACGACTAGAGAAAGACTCATCAAGTGCTTGTAAAGATGTAATTATAGTATTAAAGTTAGCAAAAGAATGATCTATAGTATCCTCATCCGATATTGAAAATTATTCATATTGTTGAACAAATAAATATATTTTATTGTTTTTAACTTGTTGATTACCTTGATGAGTTACAACTAAAGAATTCCAAATTTATTTAGAGGTTTTAAGCATAGAAATTCTTTCGAATTCCTTTTTGGGTAAAGCATTAGATAAAACCATTTTAGCTTCACTATTTTTGGAAAGCTTTTTCTTAAGATCATCGGTGAGTTTATCATGAGGTGTGTTAACTAAATTTCCGTTTTCATCTTTTGTAGTGGCTTTAAAATCGCCTTCAACAATGATTTACCAAAGATCAATATCTTTTGACTTCACATACGTTTCGAATCTATTTTTCCAATATATAAAACCATTAGTTTCAAGTAGTGGAGGTCGTTGCATGGATTGCCCTTCCTTGTAATTTTCAGAACCCATAGTGATCGAAAAGTTTTTAAAATATGATTTACTTTAAAACTTTTATAAACTTAGCTCTTGATGCCAATTGTGGAAAACTAGAAGGGAGGGTTGAATAGTTTTGCCGATTTTCAGTTGGTTTCAAAAACTTTAGATTCGATGTTATGTGAAATCGTATGGATGAAGACAAAGTATAGATCTAAAAGTAATGCAAGTAAAGAAAGTAAGTAAGGTAAGGGATAGAAATGAAACAACCGATTTATAGTGGTTCGGCTACAAGGACACCTTCCTTGCCTACTCCACTCCCCGAGTCACCTACTCGAGAGTTCAAGCGCTATGTCAACAAACTCCTTCAACTCGGCGAAGAAGCCTTCACAACGTCGCTTACACTTTTTCTGGTACAAAGCTAAATACTGTCACACCCCCAAATTACCTGTTTTGCAGCGGAATGAAATTCCGGGGGGTTAACTGTCATAGCATCACAATCACAGTTATATTGAACGACCTAAAGTGTCGTTTGGAAAACACATCGTTTGATTTAATAAAACAATCAGAGTATACAAAGTATAGGTCCCAAATGAAATTAGACATGTGCGGAATTAAGTTTGATACAACCAAACGATGTTTTTAAAGTTCATAAAACCCAAGTGAGACGCGTCGTCACTGCGACTCTATGATATGTCCACACGCATGCCATGAAGTGAATGCCTTAGATACCTGAGATAAAACATGCTAAAAAGTGTCAACACAAAGGTTAAGTGAGTTCATAGAGTTTGTGTTGCCATGAAGAAAACCTTTAAAGAAAATGTTTATGCAGCAAAGGCATTGCAAATCCACTCAGTTCCAAGTTCTGCCCATACAAAACTTGCAACTTGTGTGTTTACAACCCACTGCCAAAATATGCATAGTTTATGTTCAAGCGCATGATGTCAAATGAATTCACATAATAGTACATTACTTAATCTATCAATATTCAATTGATATAACACATATGAGTGTTGTTTGAATAGTTCCACAACCATTAGTTCATGATTGTACCAAGACCGCTAGTCCAATGATTATACCAAGACCGCTAGTCCAATGATTATACCGAGACCGCTAGTCCAATGATTATGATATAGAAATTCTAAGTATGGAAAAACTGTTACTTCGTATGACTAAACATTCAGTTCAGATAAACATATAGTTTGAAAATAGTCATGAATGTCATAAAAGTTGTTGAGCATGTATCTCCCCCAAAAGTAGTATAAAAACAATTAAAAATGGGGCTATGGAACTCACCTGGTGCAATGTTTATGATGATATAACGGCAATACTGAAATGAGGCGCAACCTCTAACCGCGACTTGAATGATTATGTGAAAAAGATGATGAAAACCTTATTAATCTTCAAGGTTTAATCCTAAACCTTAACTAGAACACAAAATGGATCTTAAATATAATTGATCTTGAAAAAGAATGATGGATTTCTTCTAGTTATTGTTGTTGATCGTGTACCTCCAAGAAGAAGAAGAGAACACTTTTTTTTTAGTTGAATATGAATGGAAGTGGAGCATATCAAATTGGTTTTGAATACTTGAAGATATTAATTAGATATTTACTTATTATGTATAGAGTTAGATTGAAATTGATTTTAACGGAACAAAATAAAATATGTTGAGGTCATAAAAATTATAAAATTACATTTCTCACAAGTATCGGGTGAATAAATAATTATCGTATAGAAATTTCGTAAACCGTCGTGAATATATATATATAACAATATACATACAAAATAAATCCAAGTCATCGAGTAAACTAATAATATAATTTTTATAGTCTTAAAATGAGTATAAAAATATATTAGGATTATTTTTGGAAGTGTCGGATCAAATGTTCAAAATAAATGATTACGCGACAGCGTTTATTTAATAAGAAAATAACGTTTAATGAAAAATGCAAATTCATGCATGAACTAATATGATGATGACGTTACCATTGATATGTAGACTAATCCTAGTCTATATGAAATATCCTTGATGATTGCTCATGAATTCGCAGCTAAACCATTAAGGTTACGCGAATTTGATACTCGTAAACCTAGTTTACAATAAATTATGAATAGTGAAGCATGAATAGTGATTTTTTTCCGGGAATGGATAGTGTTTTGTGAATAGTAAAATTTTGAAATACGTTCTCAGAATACCAAATCGACTCCGAAAATGATGAATAGTAACCGATGAATAGTAAATTCCCGAGATAAATAGTAAAAATTTTCAAAGTTTTTAAAATGACCTGAAATTACGAGTTGTCACATTCGCCCACCCAAAAAGGAATTCAGTCCATGAATTCTGTTCGTGTTGGTCTCTCCGGTTTAGGGTTTGATGCGGCAAACTTTCCCATTCTCGAGCAAAAGCCTCAAAAGACTTTTAGGTAACCAATTTTTACTTAATCTCACAACTCATCAAACGAGAACTGTCATGAGATTAGGCTAAATTGGTTTGAAGGAGGTCTTTTGATAATTTGGCTCGATTATGGAATTGCTTACACATATGAGACTCCTACTCCCTTCATTGCACGATTCTTCCTGAATTAGACATAGGTGATCAGGCTATGTATAATTTAGGAGGAACTATGCAATGCTTGGACTAATCGACTCATATGATGTTTGGTGTTGAGTCATGAACCCGCATGCATAATGAGTATGCACTTATAATGATATGATGAGATGCTATGATGATGTAGTTATAGTTTAGGGTCAATGATGTAACTTAGGTCTCTATAACCGAAGCTCTGATGCCAATCTGTCACACCCCCAAATTACCTGTTTTGCAGCGGAATGAAATTCCTGGGGGTTGACTGTCATAGCATCACAATCACAGTTATATTGAACGACCTAAAGTGTCGTATGGAAAACACATCGTTTGATTTAATAAAACAATCAGAGTTTACAAAGTATAGGTCCCAAATGAAATTAGACATGTGCGGAATTAAGTTTGATACAAGCCAAACGATGTTTTTAAAGTTCATAAAACCCAAGTGAGACGCGTCGTCACCGCGACTCTATGATATGTCCACATGCATGCCATGAAGTGAATGCCTTAGATACCTGAGATAAAACATGCTAAAAAGTGTCAACACAAAGGTTGAGTGAGTTCATAGAGTTTGTGTTGCCATGAAGAAAACCTTCAAAGAAAATGTTTATGCAGCAAAGGCATTGCAAATCCACTCAGTTTCAAGTTTCGCCCATACAAAACTTGCAACTTGTGTGTTTACAACCCACTGCCAAAATATGCATAGTTTATGTTCAAGCGCATGATGTCAAATGAATTCACATAATAATACATTACTTAATCTATCAATATTCAATTGATATAACACATAGGAGTGTTGTTTCGAATAGTTCCACGACCATTAGTTCATGATTGTACCAAGACCGTTAGTTCATGATTATACCAAGACCGCTAGTCCAATGATTATACCAAGACCGCTAGTCCAACGATTATACTGAGACCGCTAGTCCAATGATTATGATATAGAAATTCTAAGTATGGCAAAACTGTTACTTCGTATGACTAAACATTCAGTTCAGATAAACATATAGTTTGCAAATAGTCATGAATGTCATAAAAGTTGTTGAGCATGTATCTCCCCCAAAACTAGTATAAAAACAATTGAAAATGGGGCTATGGAACTCACCTGGTGCAATGTTTATTATGATATAATGGCAATACTGAAATGAGGCAACCTCTAACCGCGACTTGAATGATTATGTGAAAAAGATGATGAAAACCT
The DNA here is from genome assembly GCA_910596185.1 of Chrysanthemum makinoi. Taxonomy (NCBI): domain Eukaryota; kingdom Viridiplantae; phylum Streptophyta; class Magnoliopsida; order Asterales; family Asteraceae; genus Chrysanthemum; species Chrysanthemum makinoi. The sequence continues at coordinate 161,590,173 of OU343221.1, forward strand.
TATTAATCTTCAAGGTTTAATCCTAAACCTTAACTAGAACACAAAATGGATCTTAAATATAATTGATCTTGGAAAAGAATGATGAATTTCTTCTAGTTGTTGTTGTTGAACGTGTACCTCCAAGAAGAAGAAGAGAACATTTTTTTTTTCTAGTTGAATATGAATGGAAGTGGAGCATATCAAATTGGTTTTGAATACTTGAAGATATTAATTAGATATTTACTTATTATATATAGAGTTAGCTAGAAATTGACTTTAACGGAACAAAATAAAATATGTTGAGGTCATAAAAATTATAAAATTACATTTCTCACAAGTATCGGGTGAATAAATATTTATCGTATAGAAATTTCGTAAACCGTCGTGAATATATATATATAACAATATATATACAAAATAAATCCAAGTCATCGGGTAAACTAATAATATAATTTTTATAGTCTTAAAATGAGTATAAAAATATATTAGGATTATTTTTGGAAGTGTCAGATCAAATGTTTAAAATAAATGATTACGCGATAGCGTTTATTTAATAAGAAAATAAACGTATAATGAAAAATGCAAATTCATGCATGAACTAATATGATGATGACGTTACTAATGATATGTAGACTAATCCTAGTCTATATGAAATGTCCTCGATGATTCCTCATGAATTCGCAGCTAAACCATTAAGGTTACGCGAATTTGATACTCGTAAACCTAGTTTACAATAAATGATGAATAGTGAAGCATGAATAGTGATTTTTTTCGGAAATGAATAGTGTTTTGTGAATAGTAAAATTTTGAAATACGTTCTCAGAATATCAAATCGACTCCGAAAACGATGAATAGTAAAATGATGAATAGTAACCGATGAATCGTAAATTCCTGAGATCAATAGTAAAATTTTCAAAGTTTGCAAAATGACCTGAAATTACGAGTTGTCACATTCGCCCACCCAAAAAGGAATTCAGTCCATGAATTCAGTTCGTGTTGGTCTCTCCGGTTTAGGGTTTGATGTGGCAAACTTTCCCATTTTCGAGCAAAACCCTCAAAAGACTTTTAGGTAACCAATTTTTACTTAATCTCACAACTCATCAAACGAGAACTGTCATGAGATTAGGCTAAATTGGTTTGAAGGAGGTCTTTTGATAATTTGGCTTGATTACGGAATTGCTTACACGTATGAGACTACTACTCCCTTCATTGCGTGATTCTTCCTGAATTAGACATAGGTGATCATACTATGTATAATTTAGGAGTAACTATGCAACGCTTGGACTAATCGACTCATATGATGTTTGGTGTTGAGTCATGAACCCACATGCATAATGAGTATGCACTTATAATGATATGATGAGATGCTATGATGATGTAGTTATAGTTTAGGGTCAATGATGCAACCTAGTTCTCTATAACCGAAGCTCTGATGCCAATCTGTCACACCCCCAAATTACCTGTTTTGCAGCGGAATGAAATTCCTGGGGGTTGACTATCATAGCATCACAATCACAGTTATATTGAACGACCTAAAGTGTCGTTTGGAAAACACATCGTTTGATTTAATAAAACAATCAGAGTTTACAAAGTATAGGTCCCAAATGAAATTAGACATGTGCAGAATTAAGTTTGATACAAGCCAAACGATGTTTTTAAAGTTCATAAAACCCAAGTGAGACGCGTCGTCATCGCGACTCTATGATATGTCCACATGCATGCCATGAAGTGAATGCCTTAGATACCTGAGATAAAACATGCTAAAAAGTGTCAACACAAAGGTTGAGTGAGTTCATAGAGTTTGTGTTGCCATGAAGAAAACCTTTAAAGAAAATGTTTATGCAGCAAAGGCATTGAAAATCCACTCAGTTCCAAGTTCCGCCCATACAAAACTTGCAACTTGTGTGTTTACAACCCACTGCCAAAATATGCATAGTTTATGTTCAAGCGCATGATGTCAAAATGAATTCACATAATAGTACATTACTTAATCTATCAATATTCAATTGATATAACACATATGAGTGTTGTTTCGAATATTTCCACGACCATTAGTTCATGATTGTACCAAGACCGCTAGTTCATGATTATACCAAGACCGCTAGTCCAATGATTATACCAAGACCGCTAGTCCAATGATTATACCGAGACCGCTAGTCCAATGATTATGATATAGAAATTCTAAGTATGGCAAAACTGTTACTTCGTATGACTAAACATTCAGTTCAGATAAACATATAGTTTGCAAATAGTCATGAATGTCATAAAAGTTGTTGAGCATGTATCTCCCCCAAAAGTAGTATACAAACAATTGAAAATGGGGCTATGGAACTCACCTGGTGCAATGTTTATGATGATATAATGACAATACTGAAATGATGCGCAACCTCTAACCGCGACTTGAATGATTATGTGAAAAAGATGATGAAAACCTTATTAATCTTCAAGGTTTAATCCTAAACCTTAACTAGAACACAAAATGGATCTTAAATATAATTGATCTTGGAAAAGAATGATGGATTTCTTCTAGTTGTTGTTGTTGATCGTGTACCTCCAAGAAGAAGAAGAGAACACTTTTTTTTTAGTTGAATATGAATGGAAGTGGAGCATATCAAATTGGTTTTGAATACTTGAAGATATTAATTAGATATTTACTTATTATGTATAGAGTTAGCTAGAAATTGATTTTAAGGGAACAAAATAAAATATGTTGAGGTCATAAAAATTATAAAATTACATTTCTCACCAGTATCGGGTGAATAAATAATTATCGTATAGAAATTTCGTAAACCGTCGTGAATATATATATATATAACAATATATATACAAAATAAATCCAAGTCATCGGGTAAACTAATAATATAATTTTTATAGTCTTAAAATGAGTATAAAAATATATTAGGATTATTTTTGGAAGTGTCGGATCAAATGTTCAAAATAAATGATTACGCGATAGCGTTTATTTAATAAGACAATAAACGTTTAATGAAAAATGCAAATTCATGCATGAACTAATATGATGATGACGTTACTAATGATATGTAGACTAATCCTAGTCTATATGAAATATCCTCGATGATTGCTCATGAATTCGCAGCTAAACCATTAAGGTTACACGAATTTGATACTCGTAAACCTAGTTTACAATAAATGACGAATAGTGAAGCATGAATACTGATTTTTTTTCCGGGAATGAATAGTGTTTTGTGAATAGTAAAATTTTGAAATACGTTATCAGAATATCAAATCGACTCCGAAAACGATGAATAGTAAAATGATGAATAGTAACCGATGAATAGTAAATTCCCGAGTGGAATAGTAAAATTTTCAAAGTTTGTAAAATGACCTGAAATTACGATTTGTCACAAATACCGAGTCCGTAACATGGAGGACCAAACCAACACTACTATAACCCAACAAATATGTGAAATATGAAATACAAGATCTTTGCTACAGAACTCTTGTGGAGGAACAAATCAATCAAGGACCCCTTGCTTGGATGACTTGTAGAATGCTCGTGATCTCGCCTTAGAGAAGGACCTATATGAGAATCACAATAAAAGAAAGAAGAACTACTCTCTAGATCAAGTGATCTTAGGTTAGAAGGATGTAAGAATATATGAGAGAGTTTGTAAGAAGAGGGGTGAATTAAAATGAAGAAATGGCTATCTATTTATAGGAAAATTCTCGCCATTGTTGCACCTGTTTCCCCATGGATTTTTGGGTTATGGGTCATGGTTTGGACCATGGGTATCTAAGTAGATACAATGTATCTAATAGATGCAATGCATCTAGACAATGGGTATGGGTTAACTCCATGGGTTATGGATATGTTCCATGGGTATGGGTCATGGGTTGTGGTTTTTACCCATCTTAATAAACTATTACAGCAAATGAATTATCACAACAATTTGTATTAAATGACTCTATGTAGATGCTTCACAATAATAACATGTATCCTTATAATTTTACTTATGATAACATTATATTTGTTATCAACAAAACACAAAGAGATCGCTACATATTAATAAAAGTTTTTAAGGTTTATTTGTATTAACAAATAACTTTGCAAATCCTCATATGTGCAAAAATTACCCTCATCACCACTCTATAAATACCCCTCTCACAAACACAAAAAACACACACAAATTGATTTCTGCATCTAAACTCTGTCAAAATCTTTTCAAAACTCAAAAACAATTGTGTGTTCTTATTACCAAAAACAGTTTTTAAGCATAAATCTTCTCTGCAAACAATCTACAAAAGTTTTTATCACAAACTTTTAAAGAAAGTAACTTCTTTGATTGTTCTTGTCATAAATTATTATCAAAAACCCTAAAATCCCTTTTCTAAATGGAAATGGCAAGAACACAAAGCCTTCAATTTGTACCTCAGTGGGTAGGCGACCTTGAAAATGTTGAGTGTAAAAAAAACAACGTTATAGGCAATTTTGAAAAACCACATGATGCCCCAACCTATAAGGGAATCATGAAATTTTTGCTCAACTACCTACTCAAACATGCTTTTATTCAGTCCCCCTCTATATTGTACCAAAACCTCCTCAGGGAGTTTTGGGCAACTGCAGTGGCCTATGACCCGACACCCTCAACTGATGAGACTGACCTTAGACCCCTTAGGGAGTTTCTCATCAAATTCTCAATTTTAAATGGGGAACAATCAGTCACCCTGGACTATAAAACTTTTTGTACCTCCACAGAGCTTGACTATAATCAAGGAAATTATGTTGCTCACCCTGACCCAGCCACTGTTAAGGCTGAGTTAGGTAAAATTGCATTGAATCCAAAATTTTTGGACAAAACCCCAGTCACCAAGAACTCCTTTCCCGTGGCTTGGAAGATCCTGTTCACTTTCGTGATGTAGGTTCTCGGCAGGAACCATTCATCCACAGAACATAATAATTCTATTCAGTTGATGATGGCATACAGCTTGATGACTTGTACTGATGTCGACATTGATCCGTATTTTCCTATTTTTCACCACCTCTTCCGCAACTCACAAATCAAAACAACCTGGAAAACTTCCGCACTCATTACCCACATCACTTACATTGTGAACATTGCCAATCCACTAGGGAAATTGCAATAGAAGTTAGGGAAGAAATGCGATTCATACTCAACCTCATTCTTGATCACATCAATATCATTACTCATCAAAACCTCCATCCATAACCTTATGCAAGCATGGACAGAATCATTATTACTATTTTCTATTCGTAGTACTTTTCTTTTGAGTCATTTTCAAGAACAAGTCTTGTTCTTATTTTTACATGCTTGTAGGTGGCATAAATACCACTACACTTTGTTGTTTTATAACAAGGCCTTGTTTACATACCTTGGCTCCCAATCTTGATTCTCGTCAATCACAAGATTATTTAAGCATGTTACTAACCTTTCTCTTTGTAGTATTTTTTTATTTTTCTTCACTTGACGCCCCAAACTAGGTGGTGCTACCGTCAAGGGGGAGTAAGCGATACGTGGATTTTTTTTCCACACTTTTATTTCTTCGATGGGTTAACTTTTTGTTTTGACAAAAAGGGGGAGAAGAAGTAAAACTTAGGGGCTTTCAAAACATACATCTATTATTAAGTTTTACTCATCATAACATTATGTTTTGTCATCAACAAAAAGGGGAGATTGTTAATACAAATAAACCGTAAAAACGTTTATTAATATTTTTCGATCTCTTTATGTTTTGTTGATAACAAATATAATGTTATCTTAAGCACAATTATAAGGATACATGTTATTTTTGTAAAACATTTACATATAGCCATTTAATAAAAATTGTGGTAATAAATCATTTGTTGTAATAGTTTATTAGGATGGGTAAAACTCACAACCCATGGATCATATCCATAACACATGGTATTGACCCATACCCACTTGACTAGATACATTGTACTCATTAGATACATTGTATCTAAAATAATACCCATGGACCAACCCATAAACCATGACCCATGACCCATAACCAAAAAACCCATGGGCAAAGAGGAGCGTCCCACGGATCCCTAGGGTTACACTAGACGGATCCCTTGTGGGAAGGATCTGTGGGATCCGGGGAACAGTGGCAAGTTTTGCCTATAAATAGAGAGCCATTTTCTCATTCTAACTCACCCTTCTTCTTACTAATTCTCTCATATACTCTCATTCTCTTCTAACAAAAGATCACTTGATCTAGAGAGTGCTTCTTTCTTTATTTCTTTAGTGATTCTCATATAGGTCCTTCTCTAAGGCGAGATCACGAGCATTCTACAAGTCATCCAAGCAAGGGGTCCTTGATTGATTTGTTCCTCCGCAAGATTTCTGTAGCGAAGATCTTGTATTTGATATTTCACATATTTGTTGTGTAATAGTCGTGTTGGTTTGGTCCACTATGTTACAGACTCGGTATTTAGCTTTGTACCGGAAAAGGGTGTAAGCAACGTTGTGAAGGCTTCTCCGCCAAGTTGAAGGAGTTTGTTGACATAGTGCTTGAACTCTCGAGTAGGTGACTCGGGGTGTGGAGTAGGGCAAGGAAGGTGTCCTCGTAGCCGAACCACTATAAATCGGTTATGTCATTTCTATCCCTTGCATTACTTTATTTACTTGCTTTATCATTAGATCTATACTTTCTCTACATCCATACGATTTCAAATAATATCGAATCTAAAGTTTTTGAAACTACCTTAAAATCGGCAAAACTATTCAACCTCCCCTTCTAGTTTTCCACAATTGGCATCAAGAGCTAAGTTTATAAAAGTTTTAAAGTAAAGCGTATTTTAAAAACTTTTTGATCACTATGGGTTCTGAAAATTACAAGGAAGGGCAATCTATGCAACGACCACCACTACTTGAAACTAATGGTTTTATATATTGGAAAAATAGATTCGAAACGTATGTGAAATCTAAAGATATTGATCTTTGGTACATTATTGTTGAAGGCGATTTTGAGGCTACCTCAAAAGATGATAAAGGAAATTTAGTTAATATACCTCATGATAAACTAAACGATGAAATGAATAAAAAGCTTAAAACCTCTAAAGAAATTTGGAATTCTTTAGTTGTAACTCATCAAGGTAATCAACAAGTTAAAAATAATAAAATTGATTTATTTGTTCAATAATATGAACAATTTTCAATATCGGATGAGGAAACTATAGATCATTCATTTGCTAATTTTAATACTATTATTACATCTTTACAAGCACTTGATGAATCTTTCTCTAGCCGTAACCATGTTAGGAGATATCTAAGGGCACTTCCATCCAAGTGGAGATCCAAGGTGACGGCGATCGAAGAGTCAAAAGATTTGACAATCCTCACCTTGATGAACTCATAGGCAACTTAAAAGTCTACGAGTTTGTTCTTGCTAAAGATTCTGAAGCCTCAAAGGTGAAAGAGAAACACAAATCTCTTGCCCTTAAAGCCAAAAAAGGCCTCAAGCGATGAAGAGAACTCCTCTTCGGATAGTGACGACGAGGAGTATGATATGGCGGTAAGGGACTTTAAAAGGTTCTTTAGAAGGAAGGGAAGATACGTCAAACAACCGTATGACGACAAGAAAGGATTCCGGAAAAGCAAAGAGGACGAGAAGCCAAGGGATGATCGTGCTTGCTTTAAATGTGGGGACCCAAACCACTTTATTAGTAAGTGTCCCAAACGGGATGATCAAAAGGTGTTCGTGAGCGGTACGTGGGGAATGAGCGACGAGGAGGACGAAGAAATTTGTCTCATGGCAAATGACGAGGTATGTCACGAATACTATAGTAGCTCATCACTAGATGATGACTCATTGCATAATGAATATGACAAACTGTGCAACATTAGCTTAAAACTAATTAACAAAAACAGGCTTTTAAAAAGTCAAAACCAACGTTTAGATAAAGAAGTCATAGAATTAAAAGCAAAATTGAAACGTCTAGAAAAGGGCAAAATAGCAAGTGGTGAATGTGAACTTTGCATTCAACTTCAAACACTAGTTGATCAACTAGATTCTAAAATTGCAAGAATGATTACGAATACTTTAGATATGATATTAGATAGTGTTAAAACCGGAAACAACCAAAAAGGTTTAGGTATTCAACAACTTGATCCATCAACTACTGAAAACAAAGAAACACAATTTGTTAAGGCACTAGAAAAACAAGCCACTGTTGTGGCGGATCCTACGGATCCCATAAAAATGGAACCGGCTAGTGTACAGCCAGAGATCCGTGGGTCTGCTATAGCAAACAGTGGTAATAACATAGCTTCTTCATCTAGAACTGATTTTGTTATCGTTAATAAGGGAAACCAACTCATTTTCAAAACCAGGAACCAGAACTCATTTGTTATCGTTCATCTAGACCCGGATGAATGGGTCAAGGATAGCGGGTGCACGAGGCACATGACTAGCAATAAAGATCTATTCTCCACATATGAATCCTTCATTGGAGGTAATGTGGTGTTTGGAAATAGCAAAAGTAAAATCATCGGTAAAGGTACGATTTCTAACAAATCTCTAACCATTAACGATGTGTGTCACGTAGAAAACCTAAACTTTAATCTCTTAAGTATAGGACAAATTTGTGATAAAAAGTGCAATGTACTTTTTACCGAAACCGGTAGTAAGATATTAAAAAATGGCATAACCATAGGAAGAGGAATTAGGAAACATGGAGTCTACGTCATTAAAATTGGTAATGAACCTAAAGACAAACTTTGTCTTACCTCTATGGATGATACTTCGACCTTATGGCATCGAAGATTGGGTCATGCCAATATACGACTTCTTCAATCGCTATCATCCAAAGATCTAGTAAGAGATCTACCTAAGTTAAAATATGAACATCACTTTTGTGATGCTTGTAATGTAGGAAAACAAGTTCATTCTAGTCATAAAGCTAAAAACATGGTGTCTACAACTAAGTGTCTAGAATTACTACACATGGATTTATTTGGTCCATCCGCTATCCAAAGTTATGGAGGCAACTACTACACTTTGGTCATAGTGGATGATTACTCTAGGTACACATGGACAAAATTCTTAAAGAACAAAATGGAAACGTTTAATTATTTTGAAATATTAAGCAAGAAAATCCAAAGACAACTAGGAAGTCCTATAGTGTTTATTAGAACGGATCATGGTAGGGAATTCGATAATGAAGTGAGATTTGGAGCCTTTTGTGACGCTAATGGTATTACTCACAACTTCTCGGCTCCGCGCACAACACAATTGAATGGGTAGTTGAAAGAAAGAATAGAACCCTACAAGAAATGAGTCGCACCATGCTTAATGAGCAATCCATACCTCAAAAGTTTTGGTGCAATGCCGTTGTTACTTCAACGTACATACTCAATCGAGTCTTAATTAGACCAATCTTAAGTAAAACTCCTTACGAGTTGCTCCGAGGCAAAAAGCCTATGTTAGATCACTTTAGAGTCTTTGGTAGCAAATGTTTTCTTCTTAACACTAAAGATTGTGTTACAAAATTTGATCCTAAATCAACCGAAGGTATCTTTCTAGGTTACTCTCCAAATAGCAAAGCTTACGTCATTTTAAATAAAGAAACAATGAAGGTAGAAAAGTCATTAAATGTAAAATTTGATGAAAGTCCACCCAAACCCTCTCCACCTCTTGTCGATGACGAGATTGTAGAAAGTGAAGCTATAGTAATAAATAAAAAGATAAATGAAGAAGAAGAACCTTTAAATGATGAAGTCATAAATATTAAAGAGTCCAAAGATCACCCCGTAGATAAGGTCATAGGAAAATTAAACGAAAGAACATTAAGGTCTCAAGTTCAAAACCAAAGTAGCTTATTTTGTTTTGTTTCAACCATAGAACCTAAGAATACACAAGAAGCCATAAAAGATGAAAGTTGGGTAATGGCTATGCAAGAAGAATTAAATCAATTTGTTTCTAATGATGTTTGGACACTTGTCCCTCCACCTAGTAATCAAACCATAATAGGAACCAAATGGGTTTATAAACACAAGTTAGATGCAAACGGAGTAGTGTATAGAAACAAGGCTAGACTCGTTGCCCAAGGGTATAACCAACAAGAAGGAATAGACTTTGATGAGACCTATGCCTCCATGGCTAGATTAGAGTCTATAAGAATACTTCTTGCGTATGCTTGTGCTAATGATCTAAAGCTTTATCAAATGCATGTCAAAAGTGCTTTTCTAAATGGCTTTATTAATGAAGAAGTATATGTAGCTCAACCTCCGGGATTCATCGATTTTTAAAAACCTAAACATGTGTATAAGTTAAAGAAATCCCTTTACGGTCTTAAACAACTATACCATGGGGTTAGTTGACAACACACTTTTTACTAAGAAAAGAGAGTCACATATAATCATAGTTCAAATATATGTAGATGATATTATATTCGGATCCACTTGTCAAGACATGTGTGATGATTTCTCTAAAATCATGCATGACGAGTTCGAGATGAGTATGATGGGAGAGCTTAGTTTCTTTCTTGGTCTACAAATCAAACAAGTAGAAGATGGTATCTTCTTTATTCAATCTAAATACATAAAAGAGATGTTAAAGAAATTCGGTCTAGAAGAGTCGAAACCAATTAGGACACCAATGTCATCCGACACCAAACTCACAAGAGATGAAGACGGCGAATCCGTCGATAATACTAAATATCGTGGCATGATTGGTAGTCTTCTCTACCTCACGGCAAGTAGGCCGGATATCATGTTTAGTGGTTGTCTATGTGCTAGGTTTCAAGAAAACCCTTAAACATCATACCTAGAAGCCGTAAAAAGAATATTTAGATACATTAAGGGTACAACACAATTAGGATTATGGTATCCTAAGGGCACGGGAGTAGAAACAATTGTATATGCAGATTCTGACCATGCAGGTGATTATGTTGAACGAAAAAATACAAGTGGGGTATGTACTTTTATGGGATGTTGTTTAACATCTTGGTTTTCAAAGAAACAAATGACATTAGCAATATCAACAACCGAAGCCGAATACGTCTCCGCCGGCAAAGCATGCCAACAAGCACTTTGGATGAAACAAGCGTTAGTTGACTACGACATTCACCTAAGTGACATAGCCATTCTATGTGACAACAAGGGTGCCATAGATCTAAGCAAGAATCTGGTATTGCATTCTCGCACAAAGCATATAGAGATTCGTCATCACTTCTTAAGAGACAATGTTCAAAAGGGGAACATCTCTATTGAGAAGGTAGCGTCCGAGGAAAACATAGCCGACGTCCTCACCAAACCGTTGAAGCGGGAACAATTCAACCTACTTCGTCTTGGTCTTGGTCTCATGGAACAAATGTCGTAATTTATTTCCATTTACTCTAAAAGGTATGTAAACACTAGCCTTCTTCTTTCTGAGTCAAGGATCTCTATTTCACGCACAACTCACAAACAATACGGGAATTTTCAAAACCCAAGATAAGTTTTTTTTCTCACTTATAACTCATAGCTTTTCTTATTTTCTTTCACAAATAAGTACAAGTTGCAAACACATAATTACATACACATCTTTTTTTCAAAGGATAAAACGATTTTTATTCGCACATAGAAACCTCTTTTTGAAACGTTTTCTAAAAATTATACCTCTTCCCATATCAATTTCACAAAAGCAATTTCTCACGTCTAGGACAAATCGCTTTTTCATTATTAATACAAAGTAGAAACCCGTTTTCATTGCATCTCATGTCTTTTGAATGCTAAAGGAGATACATAACTAATATGTATTTTCGGGTACATTCATTTAAGCAACAATGAATTAGGAGCACTCGGGTTATCTCACATAATAGTATGCTTTTTCACTTCTAGTTTATTTTTCTTTTCTTCTTAGGAGTCGAGATAACCGCAACTCCAAATAGTTTGCATATGACACACTAGGCAAAAATGTTTCCAAAAGGAAAATTTTCTGCTTCCTGCATCACCGTCCACGGATCCCAAATTCATGCGGACGGATCCCTCAATGGAAGGATCCGTGGGATCCGTGAGACAGAAGCTAGTTTTATCTTCTATTTTTCTCACTTTGGATGAAAACTCCAATATCTTTTCATTTTTTTGGAGTATGTACTTTAATGCTTGTGTTCTCATGATCACATGCCTTAAAGTCATATCTAATCATTAGATTTTAATCCACATTTTGGGTCAAGCATTCATTACAATGCATTGTTTTTCTATATATATGACTTCCAAAATGCTTGCATATTCATTTCATCTTCACAAAAAACAACACCATGTCATCCAAAAGATCTTACAACTTAGATGAATCACCTAGTACAAACAATCATCTTCATGAAACCCAAACCTTTGTACTTCCACCATCCAAAATACCACAATCAAACTCTAGGATATCTGCACAGATTGCATCCGGCCTTCTTGCTTAGCAAAACTATCATCAAATGGCTCATCACCATCAAATAACTCACCACAAGATGCTTCCATTATAGCACCTCCTTCATCATCAACAAGTACACCAACTTCATCACCTAAAGTCACTCTTTTGGAACTCCTTACGACTCCAACAAGATCTCAACAACCAAAACAAAAAGAAATAGCCTTTTTGACACCTCCCACTTCTCCAAACACAATATTCAATGATCTTGAAACATCACCACCCTTAGCTCCCATTAAACTACAAGAACATCTAGGTTCTTTTCCACCACCACTTCCAAACATTCCGGAATTTGATCCGTATTTTCCTATTTTTCTACCACATCTTTCGCAACTCACAAATCGAAACAACCCGGAAAACTTCCGCACTCATTACCCACATCACTTACATTGTGAACATTGCCAATCCAATAGGGAAATTTCAATAGAAGTTAGGGAAGAAATACTATTCATACTCAACCTCATTCTTGATCGCATCAATATCATTATTCATCAAAACCTCCATCCATAACCTTATGCAAGCATGGACGGAATCATTATTACTATTTTCTATTTTTAGTACTTTTCTTTTGAGTCATTTTCAAGAACAAGTCTTGTTCTTATTTTTACATGCTTGTAGGTGGCATAAATACCACTACACTTTGTTGTTTTACTACAAGGCCTTGTTTACATACCTTGGCTCCCAATCTTGATTCTCGTCAATCCCAAGATTACTTAAGCATGTTACTAACCTTTCTCTTTGTAGGATGTTTTTATTTTTCTTCACTTGACGCCCCAAACTAGGGGGAGCTACCTTCAAGGGGGAGTAAGCAATACGTGGATTTTTTTTCCAGACTTTTATTTCTTCGATGGGTTAACTTTTTGTTTCGACAAAAAGGGGGAGAAGAAGTAAAACATAGGGGCTTTCAAAACATACATCTATTCTTAAGTTTTACTCATCATAACATTATGTTTTGTCATCAACAAAAAGGGGGAGATTGTTAATACAAATAAACCGTAAAAACGTTTATTAATATTTTGCGATCTCTTTGTGTTTTGTTGATAACAAATATAATGTTATCTTAAGTAAATTTATAAGGATACATGTTATTTTTGTAAAGCATTTACATATAGCCATTTAATACAAATTGTTGTAATAAATCATTTGTTGTAATAATTTATTAGGATGGGTAAAAATCACAACCCATGGATCATATCCTTAACCCATGGTATTGACCCATACCCACTTGACTAGATACATTGTACTCATTAGATACATTGTATCTAAAAGAATACCCATGGACCAACCCATAACCCATGACCCATGACCCATAACCAAAAAACCCATGGGCAAAGAGAAACGTCCCACGGATCCCTAGGATTACACTAGACGGATCCCTTGTGGGAGGAATCCGTGGGATCCGGGGAATAGTGGCAAGTTTTGCCTATAAATAAAGTGTCATTTTCTCATTCTAACTGACCCCTCTTCTTACTAATTCTCTCATATGCTCTCATTCTCTTCTAACAAAAGATCACTTGATCTAGAGAGTACTTCTTTCTTTCTTTCTTTAGTGATTCTCATATAGGTCCTTCTCTAAGGAAAGATCACGAGCATTCTACAAGTCATCCGAGCAAGGGGTCCATGATTGATTTGTTCCTCCACAAGATTTCTGTAGCGAAGATCTTGTATTTGATATTTCACATATTTGTTGTGTAATAGTCATGTAGGTTTGGTCCACCGTGTTACGGAGTCGGTATTTAGCTTTGTACAGGAAAAAGGTGTAAGCAACGTTGTGAAGGCTTCTCCGCTAAGTTGAAGGAGTTTGTTGACATAGTGCTTGAACTCTCGAGTAGGTGACTCGGGGAGTGGATTAGGGAAAGGAGGGTGTCCTTGTAGCCGAACCACTATAAATCAGTTGTGTCATTTATATCCCTTGCTTTAATTTATTTACTTGCTTTATCATTAGATCTATACTTTCTCTACATCCATACGATTTCACATAATATCAAATCTAAAGTTTTTGAAACTAACTTAAAATCGGCAAAACTATTCAACCCCCCTTCTAGTTTTCTATACCTAGGTTTGTCTCTTGTGCTTTACAAGTGTTACTGGGTTGCAATTACCCTCAAGAATATAAATATGGCGCTTTACCTGCCACCCTGAGCCCTTCAAATTTTCAAAAGGACCAATCCCAAGTCACTTAAATCGAATTGACAGCCCATATGGTTGCTGTAAACAACCAGAGGGACTCAGTGTCTCCAAACCCTGCTCCCAAAAAGAGAAAAGGGAAGTCTCAGACTGGGACTAAAACAAAACTCAAGTCTCAGGGCACTGAGGCTTCTAGAGCACAGCCTAAAAGGCACAAAAGGCCCCAGACTGATAAGACACCCAAGGAAGACCAAGCAACAACCACCCTAGTGACAACGAAGGACACAGATCAATCCCAGTCAGTGGCCTTGGTCCTAAAGACGACTCCCCAAGATCCAGAACGAAACATACAACCCGCTGGTAGGGGAGCGCCTTCCACTAAGCCTAATGAGGACATTCACAAAATCAAAGCTTTTGACTGAGGGCAGAACTACTGATCCCAAAGACTCAGGAGAAAATAAATAACCCACTGATAGGGATATAACTGCCACTGCTTCTAAGGAATGCACTAGGAAACACCCACCAGTGCTTGAAGGAGCATCAAGGGACAAAGACTTGGAGGAAAAAAAGCAACCCGCCGATATGGAACTCATAACCAATCCTGACTCCAGAGAAGACATTGGGAAAAACCCATCAGTGTCCGAGGGGTCACTGGGGGACAAAGACTCAGGGGGACAAAAACCACACGTTGATACGAAACCCATCACCCCCACTAGTCTTCCTACCGTTGCTGAGGTCAATAACATACTATTTTCTGATGAAGAACTTGCTGCTAACAGTGAGGAAGAAATTTTTTCTACTGGTGAAGAGATGGACGCTGATGTTAAACAACAAGAACAAGTACATCAGCCTGATCCAAAGAAGCTTGAGGAGTCCCCCTTTCAAGCTGATGATGACTCCTCTGCTTCTTCGACTCTTCAACCTCGACGAGCGAAGCAATATGACAACACTATTCCACTCACTGAAAGGCAGCTTGTCATGTGGTTAAAAAGGGCTACAAGGAGGCTATACTGGGTGTTATCGATACTCTGGGATCAGCATGTTGAAGCAGCTGCAAGTTCTGCTGATCTAAACGCTGAAGTGGTTGCTAACCATGAGAACAATGATGAGCACAGGGATTTCATCTATGACCATCTTGACAAGCTCGATGAAAACCTGAAGAAGTTTCACCAAAACTTTCAGGATGCTCACACTAAGCTGGATGAAATCAAAGAATCTATCAAGGAAGACCCTGCACTAAACTCTAAAGTGCTTGAGGCTACGGAGACCTACATGAAGAACTCCTCCAGTCTCACTAAACTCATCCTAATGGTTAAAACTGCAAATGTTCAGGGTTTTACCTCCTCTGTGCAAGTTATTCAGTCCATCTTGGGCTCACTGGATACAAGGGTTGTAGATCTGGCTAGATCCTCTTCTTCTATGGCCTGGAATCATGGGCCTAGAATGACAGCGCTGGAAACATCTCAGGCCAATCTTGATGAAAACGTCACAAATCTTCAACAAGATACATCAGACATCAAGTCCATGGTCTCGGAGATCTATCAACCCTTCAAGGGTCAAGCTACTCGCTCTCCCTCAGTGACACAAACAACTCTTGATCTCACTGACGCTACGACAACAGTTGAGGGGGAGAGAGCTGCTGAAGAGACTCCCTCTCACACTGAGGGGGAGCCAACTCAGCCTGTATCTGCCACACCCATCTCATCCATCCCACCATCAGGAACACCAATCACAACAATCTCAGTGACAATAGCAACAACAACACCAATTGTCACAACTATACCCCGATTGGTATCAACGTCCTCATCATCATTCCAAGACAAAGGCAAACCCATCATGACCACACAAGAGCTTGAGCCTGTTAAGATTGCTTATGAAATACAAGTGAAAAAGTACTTGTTCACTGCCGACCAACTGACTTCCTATCTTGAGAAAGAAGACAAAATCAAGAAACTGGCTAAGGAGGAGTAAAGAAGCAATGATGCATTGGTTAAAGTGGTTCATGAGGAAGCTGAGAAGATAGGGATCAACCCAAAGACACTGGAAAAGGGATAAGCTGGTCTTAAGTTTAAAGAAGCTCAGGTTGCTGAGATGACTGCTTTAAGAAAAAGACTAGATTAAAAGAACAAGAAGGCTGCTACAATTAGGCAAGCAAGGATCGATCACTACAATTAGACCATGACAAGCAGAAGGGCCCCTGAGGAAATCTCTGACGTGCAAATCATCCCCAGATCCAAATCACTGGCAATGAATGTCTATAGGGGGATGACAAGAGAGATTTTGAAGTTCATGATCCATTTAAATTCACTGACTTTGGGATCACTGAACTTGATGAACTTGGCCCTATTATTGAAAAGAAGAAAAATGTGGTTGTCAAGGATTTGAGGAAGTCTCTTAGCTTAAGGTATGAAAGACTGAGGGATGCACCAGCTCAACTTGGAATACAATCAACTCTCCCTGAAGCTAAAGGATCCCAATCTCAGTCATCACAAAGAAAAAAGGAAGAGAGTTGAATCTGAGCCTGAAGCTAACGTCCCTGGTTTTGATTGTAATAGAGAGCTGCCTGCAGGGGTAAAGTTTGTGAACTGCTTAGTCATTGAAGAGCCTAAAAGAGGACTCTTCTTCATTGATGTATATGGAAACCCAGCATTTCAAAGGTGGAGTGATATCGATCAGGCAGGTGTAGCTACAATGTTGAGTTACATAATAGTGGCCTCTCAAATTCAGTCTCCTACATACATCAGGTTCTGTGCTGACCTCAATGCCAAAGTGAGAGATCATCCTGACAAAGCAACTATACTCTCCAAGAAGCCAAAGCTAGAAGCATTGGGATTCCACCTTGGATGACATCATTGAAACCATTATCATTTCATCTTTTGTACTAGTGATAGGAACTTTGTAATCTTATGAATAAACGATGTATGTTTTGTTAAGAAAATTCAGTGTTCCTTGTTATGATCATTAGTACATTCAGTGTAAGAAGAAGCTATTTGCTCACTTACACTGATCAAACACTTAGGATATTTGTATATCCAAATAGGGAGAGACTATTGGGTACAGTAAATACCCAAACCCCTGAATTCTAGGATTTGAATAGAAAATATCCTAAGTATTTAGATCCTTAAATACTAACAAGTCATTGAGCGCATACACACTCAGTGAGCTATCTTCAGCACACTCAGTAAGAGACGAAGAAGAAGTCTCTCCACTCAATAAGGCGGAACTTAACGGGTGAAGACTGAGTCAAGAAGAAGATAGTGGATTCAGTGAGTGATGACAATAACTCACTGAATCCTACAAACTCCTCGCCAACTATTATCACTGAAGACAAGACTGAAGGCTAAGAAGATTGAAGAATGGGCGGGACAAAACGGTTAAGATTGACGTGAATAAGACGGAGTGCTTATCCTCAAGAAGTCAACTTTCCCTGAAAGGCTCAGTGTCAGTGCTAACAAACAGAAAGTTGCTTTGTCCCTTACCAAATATAGCCTTTGTAAACATAGATAAAATACATCAGTATTTTGTCTTCTGTAACCTGTCAGTTTGTCCTCTAGGATAGAGTTAAAAACCATACTTGTATAAATAGCATAAGAGTTGGAATGAAAGATTTGAAGCTTATGCAATCGATTGTGAAAAACATACACAAGCAATCTTTCACTCCTCCAAATACGACTATGTCCCTGAGATAGCTCAGTGGTACCTGGATAGTTGTGCTTAGACTTAGCCTAAGCTTTGTGAGGAGTTATACAATACTTTTCATTTCAATCCCAAGTACTATTCCGCAAGTACTTGGGTAATGTATTCTTTTTGATTCATTTTAATAAAGAATATAAACGTTGAATATTACTCAGTGTGTTTATGTGGTTAAAACTTATCTTTACTTGCATTACTTCAGTCATGATTCACAATTAGTAGTTTTCTTTGTTTTAAGCTACTTGTGAAACGGGAACAACAAAGATCAAAAACAATTGAGGTCAAATGCTTTTATATTTTATCACAAGTATCTTGATTGATTTTTCAATTGGTTTAAAGACGGAGAGAATAGTACCACATGACTGACCTTGCATTTACTTTATTGGAGTTATAAGTATGGTAAGGTTAGGTATTCGTTCCTACAATCCCGCAAGAGTAGGAGGGATCTACCTAGGGAGAATCCACTTGTTAGTGTAGAAGTCCTTAGGTATTATTAAAAAAGGAGGAAAGTGAGAATAAGGGAAGAGTGTCGACTGAGATCGAGATAGTACTGGAACAAACCCAACAAGGTTCTAGTAATTAAGTCTCGGTAAGCACTGAAGAGGTTGAAGAGTGAAAAAGAAATATAATGATAACGGGTAAAAAGAAATAGCCCTCCAAATATTCAACCTTATGGCAGAAACATGGTTCAATTCATATACTACAGGTGGTTACCAAGGTAACACTAATATTGAAGATAAGACGTCATGGGCCTAGTGACGCACTGCACTAAACCTTTCAGCCACTCAAGTTCTCTTAAAAGGACTTGTTTCATTCTCACGGGGAACCGGTATAATCTATCAACTTTCTCTTAGAGATGGTTGATATTGAAGCAGGAGACCCTCTCCCTAGTCTTCACATAGGAAAACCAAAGTGCACTATTGAGTCTAGAGCCAAAAGATCATCCATAAATCTCATTAGAACACACTTTCAATATGCTTACTATTTCCTACACTGTGTAAAGTAAGAAAATACACATTAAGAGTCCTATACATTATCCTTGTGGTATTGCCAGAACATCCGAGTGATACGTAAAATATTCACAATGAAGATGGAAATCTTTCTAGAGCCAACATTAAACAAACTCTTGGTAGGTTACATGTGAGATCCTTCATGGATCAAACTTGTGACAACTAGAAAACAACGATGGGGCGATTCGCATTTCAATCAACCTTTATTCATAAAGGAATTGACGTATACTTTTGGAAAACCCTTAGATGTCCTTAACAATTATTTTCTAGTACATCGATTGTGCATTAAATTTTCAAACAAAAGTAATTGTGATTGAAACATAATTTTGCTCATAAAACTTTCGTCGTATTTTAAAAACTCTTTATTCAGCAATACGCGATTGTTTTTCAAATCAATTTATCGTCAATCAGTGAATCCTAATTCACTGGTTCACTCACTCCATGTTGTCTACTTTGAGATGCTCCGGTTTGAGAATGGCTAGTATAGCTGCGAAACCCTGTCAAGGAGATTCTTTGAAATTATACCTAATCGCAGGCAGTACTTATAGTGATCAACGAGGAACCGTGGTTCTTGCAACCCTATTCAACGAAAGTGAACAAATACAGTTTCATGAGTTTATTGCTAATTGTTGTTTGCAGGAATTCCTGACGGTTGCAGCTGATGGCAAATGAGACATCAATTCATAATCACATGCTCACACATGACACTCACATTCAAATAAATCATGATAATTGAAATACATACAACAATGCTTCCACAACTCTGTTGCAAAATATCATGATCCAGAAAAGTATGAGCATGTCGGTCCAAAAGTCACAACATCACATGGAGGCGATAAAACAAAGGATGATTCAGAGATTTACTGTGGCTAATGATCTCGAAGAAATCTCAAAGATCACCAAGTATAGGAACATTAAAAAATCACTACTGGAAGTAAAACGATTGCGGACTTTGAAGAATCAAAGACTACAAGCGAAGAAATTAAATTAATGTAATAGAATGCTAGAATTCAAATTGTAATTTTCGAGGTGACCTCCTTTAAGGGGAGATTGTTAGGATTACGAAAATCCAAATTGAAGATTCATTCACCCCGCGGTCACCTCGAGAATCATCTAGCTCTAGTTAACTCGTAGTCTTTTTAGTAAACATTTTTAGTTATAGTATCACCGTGGAGTCGGGCTGGGTCTTTACCCACTATCAGCTCGTTCTACAGCCCGTAGGGGTTTTTATGTATGACTATAAATACCCTCTTCTCACCAAGGGAGAAAGTTGGAAATTTATTTGTTTACAACCTAATTTATTTCATTTTATCTTACTAGAAGTCTCCTATTCTCTATCTTTCTCTCTCTATACACGGCCAAACCACAAGAATCACTAGTGTTTATGTTAGTTAGTATCTTACACCAAAGCTTGATCAATTTGACATAAAGTACCATCGCTGAACTTGTGTAACTCGTTGAACCGCATGATCATCTGAACCCCATATTTGTCTCTAAAGTGACAGCTCTTTGAGACTCGATGACAGAGTATTAATGTTTGAACTCGAACTCTTTAGCTTCCCACCGAGGCTTTGTGAGGTTGAGTTGAGTCTGGTAGCTCTTAATTCCAAGCTGAAAGTCTTCTCCTCGCTGTCTGATAACTAAGCCTCTTATCCATAAATTGACAGCAGAAGTGAGAGCTTTCTTTTCACGTGGTGGTTGATGGTTGATGACCTTGAAGATTTAATAAGTACAGATCCTCAAATTCATTAGGATACAAATTCTTGAAGTCATTTTCTGCAATTATGTGTTCTTTAAGATATGCTCTGCGAAGGACTATCTTCTTCAAGTAATCATACCCATACATGGTGAAGATGTGAATCGTTGTAGATACGCATGTGAATTCAAACAGCCCTTCAATTATCTTCAGCTCTAGGTCTTTCAATGTAGAATCGTTGTCTTTTGAACCAACAGTGAGAAATCCCATATGAGGCAACAATGTCGTACTTAAATTCCTCTTCAACCCACATCTGATCAAGAACCAGTTGTTCTAAACTAGTATCAGGGTAGTATGCAGCTTTCATCTTCGTGATCGATAATCCAAGTCTGCTACCCTTGTTTCCGAACCATAGATATTACAGATCTTTGTTGAAGAAGAAGTCTGATTGTATGGTGACTTGAACTCGTGGACCACCCAGTGGAAGGGGCTTGCTGACGTCAAATATGTGAATCTCTTCATCCACCTGATTAGCCAATAGCTTGTGGCATTCCTCCATTTGATATTGCAGATGAATCACATCACGGTGAAAATCCTTGACAATTTCATATGTAGGACCCTCCAAATCTTTCGGTGTAAGTGCAATGAGTCCTTGCTACTTGCAGTACCAGTTAATGAAGGTTCCCATGTCACCGGCTTTAGCAAGAAGTGAATTCTCTAGTGAGGACACATGGCTTGCAGTAATAACATCTGCACAGTTATGATCAGGAATATGCAAATCCAATGAAGGGATGGACCAGGTTGGTTTTGGAGTTGTCGGGCTATCTTTCTTACTTTCAGTCTTCCACTACTCCTTTATCATGTCACCTATAGAGATAGACCAAGTATAATATGGTTTTTTAGTTTTGTTTACCCCTGTGAACTACTTCCACCAATCTCTATCCAGGTTCACCTTTGGAATATGAATATTTGAGATGTCTTCGTCATTAGAATCAGTTTCCTTGTTGAGACCTGATTCTTCATTCATAACAAAATCTTCTGGAATTGAAGCAACTGAAGGCTTGAATCTAGAGTCGGTGGTTGTCCATGTCGTATATTCTGTAGAAGCAGCGGTCTTTGATGAGCTTGGAGCATCAGAGGGTTCTGGTTGGCCGGATGATGACGGAGGAGGAAGTGGCGGATGTGCCTTGGATGATTTGGATGATTCGGATACCAATTATAATATATTGATTTTCATAACAAAATCTTTGATTTGATGTTTGGCAGACTTTAGATAGGGAAAGAAAGAGAGAATCGGAGTTCTAGAGAGAGAAAGTGAAAGTGAAAGAGAAGTAAAGATTAGATTAAAAGCTCCTTGGTTCCACGAGATTTTTGTTGTTTCTAGTATTAGGGGATTAAACCATAGCATGAGCATTTACTCTCTTCAGGAATTTTGTTATACAATTATCATGATTTGGATTAAAGACACATTTCTGACAATTCGATCAAACATATTGTTTGGATTCAGAAAATACCTAGAATTCTTAGAATGATCTGCTATGAGAATTGCTTTAATCGATACGCGCAACTACTCTTGGAAACTAAACAATTCCTATTTGTTTGCTGAGTTCTCCTAGGTTTTGGTTTGCTGCTACTAGCCATGTTCTACAGTACACTAGAAGGCATCATACGAAGTCGTGAACCTAAGATTCCATCCTTTTGAAGTAGTGCCCTTTTCCTAGCCTTTTATAGATCATAGTTCATGTACAAGTCATTCATATCATATGAATTCTAGATTTTAATGCTAAATTTAGACACTGTTTTTGAACTAATCCTAGAAGAGCAAGGTGTAGGTGTAGCTACTTGTTGAGGTTTAACATAACCAGAAGCATTTTTCATAGAAAACTAAGGTGAAGTGACTGGTTTTCTCAAAACTCGTTTTCCATCAACTTGGGAGGCAAACCGTGTTTTGAAAAATTTTGGTCGTTCACATCTAAACGCAGTCGGTTGTCTAACAACTGATTTGTTTCTAAGTGGTTTACTGATTCGTGTAGGTTTAGGGTGGTGTGTATGGAGAAAATATATTATATCAATATCAAAAATAACCACAAGAATTGAATTGAAAACCTCTTAGGAAAAAGGTTAATCAATCAAATCTCGTGAGTGATATGTGATACCGGATTAGGAAATCCGGGTCGTGTCCCAACGAGGTGTGAATGGACAACGTCGATTAAGGTTCGTTATTAAAATGCTCGATGTTTTAGATTGTGATTATTTTCTAAACTACGGGAAATGAGAAGCATAAAAGGGAATTAATCTACGGGAAATCCAATTACGCAAATATAAACTAATACAATATAAATGAAATGGAAATAAAATGCAATTAATTCTACACTAAGTCCTAAATGTGATCTAAAATTACTTTTACACTAAAAATGCAATTTGAAACTTAACTATGATTTAAAACTAATTTTTACAATTTTTATTTTATTTATTTGAATTAAAAACTAATTTATAAATTCTAAATTAAAGCTAATTATCTAAAAATTAGGAAATTAGGTGGGAAAATTATGAAACTAATTTTTAAAAATCTGAAATAACTAAAGAAACTTTTGAGAATTGAATTTGCTCTAATTTCAATGATTTAAAAACTATTTAAACTTATTTAATTGCTAAAAAATACTATTTTAACTAGGAAAAATTGTGAAAAACTATTTTTTTGCTTTTTATATTTTTCTTAATCTAAGAAAACTTATTTTTTTTTAAGCTTTTCTGAATTATTTGTATTAAAAAGTAATTAAAAACTAATTAAAAATGGGAAAAAGAGTAAACAGTGCAGGAAAATTATGAAAAATTCAGGGAAAATCTAAATATTACTCTGGTTCTAGGAAAAATTAGAAAACCTAATATAGTGTGCAAGAAATGAGAGCTATAGTGAAACAACTTAAGAATAAGCACTTCCAAATAAGCTAAAAGCTTCTACAGTGTACCACAAGCTCATAGTACCTAAGTTTTGCTAAAATTACTTAAAACCAAACTAATTCAACTAGTATAGACCTCTGAAATGTAAACTTCAATGATTTGATATGATTGAATCTTAAAATGCAAACAGCTCTAACCTGTCTACTTTAAGCTAATGAAACAGCTTATCTACTGAACCAAAATGAAAACCAGATCATAGAATCTAAAGATCACCTACCTAAGACTAGCTAGACCTAATTTGAGACTTTAACAAGCTGAAATGAAGCTTGTGGAGCTTCTGCAAGTTGCCTGCTCACACTTAGTATAAGCTGAATGTGTGCAGGGCAAAACTGGGCTGATTAGTGAGCTTATTTGAGGCTTATAAAAATTTCCATAAATTCCACAAAAATAACATTTGAAAACTTGACCAATTGAAGTTATTAATCCCAAAATCTCAACAAGTTTGAACTAGAAATGAGCCTGTGAAAATTCAACAAAGTTTGGCTAAAACAGCTTTAATTACGTTTGACTTTTTTGACAGATTTTGCAAAGTTGACTAAAATGGATTTTGATCATGCAAAACAGTTTGTAAATGTTGTTTAGAGATGAAATATGACTTAAAGAAGCTATCTATGATGATTTTATACCTAAAATTCAAGATTATACCTACTTAATCTAGCAGATGTGTATGCAAGAACAAGTTTAATATGAATTTGACTTATACTAAGCTAAAGTGAAAATGAGAGACTGAATTCAACTTAGTTAACCTAACTGAGACTAACCTAAACCAGTTTATCCTTTGAAGAGCTTAAAATCTCCAAAACTTAGCTTATTCCAAACACTATCTTATAAGACTAAAATGCAATCAACTCTAAATAATCCTTAAATCTAATCAATGATAAACATCAACTCAGCTCTAATATCAATATTAAAACTAAATGATGCAATATTAACCACTAAAACTATCAAATGTAAACTAAGCTGCTTATGCAGACTAGACAGAAATGAAACAGTAATATAAAAGTAGAATATAAGCACTTACAGTAGTCCAGCCACTATGGCTTGCTACTAACACTCAAAACCCTTATCCAATCACAGTTAAGCGTAAACCAAACCCATATCTGATCCAGATCAGCAAATCAATTCAAACCAGCTTCCATTTGACTTAAGTTGACTGAAATAGAACTTTGATTGTAATGTGAATTTCAAACGGAACTAAGCCTTCAAAAAGCTATAAGAAGCTTAAAAAGACTTAAAGCAAACAGTAGCTATGCTTATCGAAGCTTATAAGTAGATTTGAAGTATTTTTTTATTTTTCTATTATTTTTTTGATTTTCGTCTTTTTGATTAAATTGAGAAACAAACTGAAATTACTTTGAAACAAGGATCCAAGGGCCGTTACGACGGAGAATTTCAAGACTCTAGGCGTTCATGAAATAAGGATCCCAGTGGGTTAGACGAAGACCTCACACAATTCCGGCTTAAGGTCCAAGGGCTGGCGTAAGAGGGTAGCCAAGACCTAAACGCCTACTTTCGAAATAAGGATCCAAGGGTCCGATCTCGAACCGCAGCTCATAAATTTATTTATTACTTATTACTTATTTGTTACGAGTCCTTGATGTGTACCCAATTTTTAAAACAAAGTTTCGTTTAAGAAGATAAAGAACTAACTATCGGCAAAAACTCAACATCTTTAATTATTTATTCACAGATATGGGGTGAAAGAATCTTGTGGGAACAAAAAGTCATAAGTACCTTCGATGGGCTCTAAAGAGAACCATCTACTCCACGCTTAGCATCTAAACTCATAAGTAACTCTATCATTCCTCGATCTCCGCAAATTTAAAATCTCAAATAATGAGATCCGCGGATGCTTAGCCGATAATTAAATTATCTATTGTTAAGGGAACAAGCTAGGGCTCAACACGTCCGGTCAAGTCAGAATTCTATTCCTACTCTCACCAGCGGAAAGTCAACAAGGTGTCAAAACATATATTAACTTAGCAAATACTTCGTTAAATAATCTCAAGTCTCGCATTTTTAAAGTCACTTATTAGAAACTAGCAAATTCTTGTTTAAGCTTCGCATATTTAAAATCACTTAGGGAGACTTGCAAATTATTGGCCTTTTGAGCTAGAATCGCATTTTATAGCCTCTTGTCTAAGCAATTAGCAAAGACTATTTCAAGAAAACGAATATTTAAAGAAACTTCTAAGAGACTAGCAAGGACTTTTCGATCATAAAACTAGCAAAAGCTTACAAATTTTTTTAAAAATTCACATTTTTGCATAATTTTTCATTTTCTATGGAAAAACGGGGTTACGAGAGAAACACGGTAGAGAATAAGCAAGTGCGGTCAAATCAAATAAAAGATTACCCACCCCAGACTAAAATGAAACATTGTCCTCAATGTTTAAAGGCAAGGGTATCAACGAAAATCTAAAAATCTGTTTATTAAGTATGCTCAAAGATAAACGTTAGTCGATAAGATTTCGGATATAGGATTCCATAAGCATCGATCATGAAACTCGAGTGGAGAAAAGTCAAACTTCGAGCACGAGAGTCTTCATATCGGGAGAATCCTGGACAAAACATCACAAACAACCAAATACGAGAAATCGAAGAGGCTAACCCCTTCACATCACTTATTAGAAAATAGAAAGAAGATAGAGATACGCATGTGGTGCCTCCCACGAAGCGCTACTATTTTTGGTTACCGAGTCGCTAGCTTGACTCGATCCCGAATTCAATTGTTCTTAGGGAAATTTTGGAGATCCAGGACAACCATAGACGCGATGTCCCCTCCAAAGTAATGTTTAACACGATGACCATTCACCTTTAAATTTGGGCCATCGAGATGAGAAAGCTCTACAGTTACCTGAGCTACGGTGAATGGTCCGGACCAACGGGTTTTGAGTTTACCCGAGAATATCTTCAATTGAGAATTGAAGAGGAGGACTTGATCACCAACGTTGAACACGCGGTTTTTGATTTTAGCATCATGAATCCTCTTAGTCTTCTCTTTGTAAATCAAAGAATTATCGTAGGCCTGATCCCTAAGGTCATTTAATTCATTCAATTGAACTTTCCGGTGATCACCCGCGGTCTTAAGGTCAAAGTTCACATGTTTCAAGGCCCATAATGCCTTATGCTCGAGCTCAATGGGCAAGTGACAAGCTTTTCCATACACCAACTTAAATGGGGTGCACCCGATGGGTGTCTTGTATGCGGTGCGGAAAGCCCATAATGCATCATCTAACTTATCGGCCCATGAAGCTCGATTTTCTCCTACGGTTCTCTCTAATATTCTTTTCAAACCACGATTGGAGACCTCAACTTCTCTGCTCGTTTGAGGATGATATGCGGTAGAAAGACGGTGTGTAACTCCATATTTAGCCATAACCTTAGCAAATTGTTCATTACATAAATGGGTACCACGATCACTAATGATAGCACGAGGTGCTCCGAATAGGGAAAAACAAGTTCTTCAAAAACTTACCAACCACTCGGGCGTCATTGGTGGGCAGCCCCTTTGGTTCAACTCATTTGGACAAGTAATCGACGGCCACGAGGATGTACTTATTACCCTTAGATGATGGAAATGGCCCTATAAAATCGATGCCCACACGTCGAAAATCTCGCAGACTTGAATAGTATTTTGCGGCATTTCATGTTTTTGCGAAATCTTCCCTTGACGTTGGCATGAGTCACTGATAACGCTACACGCGTCGTTCGGGGTCAAAGGAACTTCCTTTTCTTCGAGCAAGTTTTATAACACCCTAGGCAGTGAACCTAATCGTTGTAGTGTAGTATTAGGGTAAGCCACGGGTATTGATATCGTTCTCTAGGGGAATAGGAATGCTAGTGAGAAGTTACTACGCTAAGGTTGGGGTTGAGGAAGATTATTTTTGTGCTTTTTATGTTTTTTAGGAAATGGAAAGGTACGAATCTCGGGGTTAGGATTTGGGGGTTGGTATTTCTACCAATTACTCTACTTATCTAATTATCTAATCTAAGGTGTTTCTAGTCTATGTCTAATTATTGTGTGCTCGTATGATGGTTTAAAGATGTGTTCACTTAGGTTTTCTTACTCCTTAATTATCTCCTATTGATGGTTGAATTGTCACGTCCTTATTCTTAATCGCGTTGTATGTCTAAAGTCGTAGGGTATGCATTTATCCCTAACTCTTTGAACTTACCAAAGGGTCTCGTCTACAAAAACCTCTAGGAATTATAAACTCTAACTCTAAGGCACTCTTTGAATGATTTAGCCTGCAACTGCTCTAAGTGTCATAGTCTAAGGTTCACAAAGATTAATCAAGCATTAATTACACAACGAATGACCTATCGCATTACTAGATCATTAACAATTAAGATAAGAGACAACCAATCAATATTCAATAATTAAGTTTCATATTCCCTAAGCAAACACACAAGTAAATTAGCTGGACATGGAGAACATGCAAGCATACACACAAATAATTGAAGACATAATTGAATTAATGAAGTAAAACACTTATCTTGATGTAAGATAGGGTTTGGAACCCTAAAATACTGTACAAGACATCCTTGGTTCGGTTTAGGTTTTTAATCCAAAAGACTACACCCTAAAACTAAAAAATTCGGATTCTATATATAAGATTACAATCGCGACGGCGTCACCTTATGATTTGTGACGCCGTCGGGTCGCCGTCATTAGGGTTTCGTCTTGGCCACGTTAGTCTTGCGACGGCGTCACCTTGTGCTTGTGACGCCGTCCCCTTCTGTCTCTGACGCCGTCTGGATCAAATCTAGGCCGTCTGAGTTGCGACGACCTACTCTTTTAAAGCCGGACACCGTCACTTGAAAATAAGCAATTTGGCTACTGCCCCGTCGCAAAAGTTATGCGACGGCGTCACAGGATAACTGACGCCGTCACTTGCAGAACCTGACGCCGTCCCCTTGTATTTTAGCAGTCTGAGTGGCTCGATTCTTGACTTTGGCCATTTTCTTCATATATCCGCGCCTTTTCGTCCAAATAAGTGCCATTCCAGCAATTTGCCTTCAAGAGACCTAAAAAGTGAAAAGGAATGATATTAAGTAATAACGGATACAAAAGTGATCAAATAACGGCTTAAACGACCCCTCAAAAAGGTACATTTTAAAACCTTATCAGTCACATGACTTAACTAAATCATAGGTGTCTCGATATATGGTCGGCCAATAAAACCCGGAATCAAAAACCTTCTTAGCGGTGTAGCTTGCACCATGATGGCCTCCGGTAGGTCCGTTATGGAAAGCATTAAGAATATCAAGGGCCTCTTGGCCATGAACACACCGCCGGATTACTTGATCCGCACAAATCTTAAACAAATAGGGGTCCTCCCAGAAATAATGCTTAACATCTTTGAAAAACTTTTTCTTTTGTTGGGACGACATCCCTTTCACAATGAAGTTTCCCGCATGGTAATTGGCAAAATCGGCAAACCATGGGGTATTAGGGTCTTTCTTAGAAATCATCCCAAGTGTCTCGAGAGGAAATGTTTCCGTGATTTCCTTGTTCTCGAGCACACTTTGATGGGGATTTTCTAGTCTACAAAGGTGATCGGCGGCAAGGTTCTCCGCTCCTCTTTTGTCAAGAATGGTAACATCAAACTCTTGAAGGAGGAGAACCCACCGAAGCAATCGAGACTTAGCATCTTGCTTTGCCAAAAGATGCTTGAGGGCAGAATGGTCGATATACACTATGGTCTTCGATAAGACAAGGTAGGGTCTAAATTTCTCGAAAGTTTAAACAACGGCGAAGAATTCCTTTTAGGTAGTCGTGTAATTGTGTTGGGCCTCAGACAATGTCTTACTCGCATAGTGTATGGGTTGAAAATGTTTTGATTTACGTTGCCCCAAGACTGCCCCAATTGCGTAATCACTTGCATCACACATAAGCTCAAAGGGGAAATCCTAGTCGGAGGCAACTAAGATCGGTGCCTCAGTTAATTTATTTTTAAGAATATTGAAAGCTTCAACACATTCATCGGTGAAGATAAACAGAGCATCCTTTTCAAGGAGATGGGTCAGAGGGTGGGCTATCTTAGAAAAATCTTGAATGAAACGGCGATAAAAACCGGTGTGACCCAAAAAACTCCGAATACCTTTGACGGTAGTGGGATGAGGGAGTTTAGCTATAACGTCGACTTTAGCTCGGTCGACCTCAATCCCATATTTTGAAATCTTATAGCCGAGGACAATGCCCTCTCAAACCATGAAATGGCACTTCTCCCAATTCAAGACCAAATTGGTGTCTTCACACCATTTAAGCATGTGGTCTAGATGAGAGAGGCAAGACGTGAAAGAATCCCCATAAACCGAGAAATCATCCGTAAAAGCTTCCATTGTCTTTTCGATCATGTTGCTTAAGCCAAATGGCATTCGTCGGTAAGCAAACGTTCCATAAGGGCAAGTGAAAGTCGTTTTCTCTTGATCTTGCGGGTCGATCGGAATTTGGAAGTAACCGGAAAAACCATCGAGAAAGCAATAGAACTCATTCCCCGCTAATCGTTCGAGCATCTGATCCATAAAAGGTAGCGGGAAATGGTCCTTTCGTGTAGCATCATTCAACTTTCGGTAGTCAATACACACCCTCCATCCGGTAACGAGGCGTGTGGAAATCAATTTATTATCTTCATTGGCAACGACGGTCATCCCTCCCTTCTTTGGGACACAATGGACATGGCTAACCCATGAGCTATCGGAAATTGGATAAATAATTCCGGCGTCAAGGAGTTTAAGAACTTCCTTTTTGATAACTTCATGGATCTTCGGGTTAACCCTACGTTGTTGTTGTATGACGGGTTTGCAATCATCTTCCATTAAAATTTTGTGGGTACAAAAACAAGGGTTTATGCCCTTGATGTCGGAAATTTGCCAAGCGATGGCACTCTTATGTTTTCGAAGGACATCTAAAAGTGCGGTTTTCTCCTCATCTTTCAAGTTTTTAGCAATGATGACGGGAAACTTATTCGGTTCTTAAAGAAAAGCGTATTCAAGATGAGGAGGTAAATCCTTGAGTTCGGGTT
This sequence comes from Chrysanthemum makinoi, assembly GCA_910596185.1. NCBI lineage: Eukaryota > Viridiplantae > Streptophyta > Magnoliopsida > Asterales > Asteraceae > Chrysanthemum > Chrysanthemum makinoi. The sequence continues at coordinate 161,621,051 of OU343221.1, forward strand.
CCAGAGGTTTTTCATTCGACGTTTGTACATCTTTGATTTCTTCAATCGTAATCTCTTTCGGAGGGAGTGACGGTGATGGATCTTCATTCAACAATTGCTCAAGATAAAGGATATCTCCCTCTTAATCATAAACACCATCATCAATTCCCGGTGGAATCGATTTATCAATAGCAAGGAACTCATCGATCTCTTCCAAAAAGAAGTCACCTCCCTCAAACAGAGTAAGAGAGGGGGAAGAATCGGCAATGATCGGTTCAGAAGATGGTTCAACATTTTCAGAAGGAATAGTGGGATTCCCACCCATAAAATCAAGAAGCTTTTGAGCATACTCCTCCGTGGCAATATCGAGAACGTCGATTCGATTAATAAAAGCATCATCATAGTTGGAGGAGTATCTCGGAGAATGATTAATATTAAACGAGACTGTTTCCTTGTGAGATCGTAGAGTGATTTCTTCTTCATAAACATCAATCATTGCACGGCCCGTTCTTAAGAAAGGTCTCCCGAGAATAAGAGGCACTCGGGGATCAGCATCAAAGACAACGATAACGAAGTCGGCTGGAAAATGAAGTGGTCCTACTTTCACACATACGTCCTCGGCGATTCCTTTTGGAATAGAGGTTGAGCGGTCCGCGAGTTCAAGAGTCATCTAAGTAGGAGTGAGATACGGGAGAGAAAGCTTGTTATAAATTGAAAGGGGCATCAAGTTAATGCTCGTGCCAAGATCGGCCAAGGCGGAACATTTCATTATTCCTGGGAACTCACAAGGTATAAGAAATTTGCTGGGGTCTCCTAACTTTTTGGGAAGTTTCTTAAGGAGCACCGCCGAGCAATTCTCATTAAATGGTTTTTTGGCTATCTCGGGCAACTTTTCCTTATTACTCACTAAACTTTTGATCATAGCAGCAAATTTCGGCATGAGGAGTAAAGCGTATGTGAAATTGATGTTAAAATTCAATGATTGAACGATTTCAACAAATTTTTCCATTTGGTTTTCGGTTTTGTCACGAAGCTTTTGATCATGAAGTCTGGAAGGATAAGGAAGTGAAGGCTTAAAAGTAGTCTTCGGAACATCGGGTTCCGGAATTGGAATCTGAACGACCAAAGGTGGGACGGGTGCGGGTTTCACATTTTCATTAAAAACCTCGGTTTCTCGTTCCACCTCCCTTACCAGCGGAGTAGGAAACGAGGGTCCATTATAAGCCTTACCACTCCGTGTGGTTATAGCTTTCAACTCACCCTTCGGGTTGGGAACGGTGTCACTTGGAAGAGATCCCGAACTCGAGGGTTAACTTATCTTACACAAAACAGCGTTCAACATGTTCTCAAGTTTATTCTGCGAAGCATCCATCTTGTTGTTCTGAATTCGAATCTCATTCCGAAACTCATTGCTTTGTCTAGTCAACGAAGATTGAAACTCGTTTCTTAAATTTGAAATCTGGGTTTGCATGGTTTGGATGGTAGCATTATTGTGTTGAACGTAATTCGTGAATTCATTAGAAGGCAAAGGCGGAGCTTGATAGCTTGAAGCTTGATATCCTTGATTGTAATTAACCTTTGGGTCGGGTATTGATTTGGTGGGGCTTTGAATTGGTTTTGAACATTTGGTCCACGAACTTGATTTTGATTTAAACGAGTTTGATTGTTCGATTGAGAAAATCCTGGAGGTCCCATTTGATTACTAACACGAGGATTCGTTTCAAATTGAGGACGGTATGGGTTACCTCCGGTTACGGCATTAGTTTCGAAAGGATTACCATCGGTAGCAGTACAATTGTAGTAAGCATGCTGCCCACCACAAGTAGTACAAGTCGATTCCACCGCTTTGACTTGAGCGGGTAGAGGAGAATAAATCTTAGCAGCCTTAATCTTAACCAAAGCCAGAATCATATCCGTAAGCTTATCAATCTTAGCATCGGTGCAACACCCCAACCCGACAAGGGTAGAAGTGTCACATTCTGGTGTCATATCAGAAAATACAAATAAAATATTTACAAACGGAAACCTAAAAAATGAGGTATCAAAACATATACACAATTGACTAATAAAGAAAATACAATATCCAAAATGAAATAAAATCCTAAAACAAAAGTTCTTCAAAATAAGTCCCAAAGTACTATGGTACTAGGGTTGGTCCACTAAGATACTCTAACTCTCAGCCCATTGAAGCCCATCTTCAAACCTAAAACCGCCAGCAGAAAAGAAATGCGGTGAGCTTAAAAGCCCAAAGTGAACAGATATAACAAAACGAAAGCTAAACAAAGCAGAAATACGAAATGAAACAAATGAACAATAGCAAGGTTGTAACGGAAAGGAAACAATGAGTCAATGAGGATCCTGCAGAACACAATTATACAGATATCTAGCAAGAACAACAATCAAGGAGAACACAGAAAGCAACGCTTCCATCACATATATATAATCACATATAAGCAAACAGACATACAAGCACCGAAAACAAATCAAGAATACCAGACGTCGCATCCACTCAACATAAGAATAGCACGCATTAAGATCAGGAAATCAGAATATAAATAAGCCAACAAGAAAACTAAAAGCAAGCGAAAACAATTAATTAGGAAGTGAGCATGGCAATCGCACATATTAAAAAGCCTTAGATGAAAACATAACAAGTATCATAACAGGAAGCACTAACAAAGCAAAAAATGGCAGTCACACATAAGCAGATAAGGATACAACGGATGGTCAAAGTCCATGAGATTAACCGAACAAAGTATATATAACGAACAGACAAAATTATCGATTACACATTAGCATGGTCACCAAACAATTCAGAGGGTCAAATAACAGTGAGATCAAATATCGCCGATGACAATAGGTAACTCAAATAACCGCATATAAATCATATCATAGTAGGGTAATCAGTAGTCACATAAACATGAATAGCATAATCAAATTCAATAAACATATAATAACCCGGTACGTGAATGGAATGATAGTCTGAAGCAACAGAATGAGAGTGTGACAAATCAAAGCAATAGAATATATATATATATATATATCTCTTGGTAGTATGGTGAGTCATATGAGAGTACTGAGTAATGAACAGATAATACAGAGTATGGTGTATTGGAAAATACAGGGGTACAATATAGGTATATCAAAAGTGTAAGGGTTGTCAAAAATCTACCACGAGCCCGGAAACATATCATATCGTATCATATCATATCATAAGTAGCCATTGTATTCGGAGGGGTGACCTCGAAATACCAAACCAATAGGAGGGGAGACCTCAAGTAACCAATGGAGTAGCTAGCTCCCAGATTGTGAATACGCGTATTGCACACGACATCATTCACCAGACAAATCATATCACAACATATCAGATAACAGAACAAATCTAGGATGCATCCATACCGCATGACAAATAGTGGCCATACAATATATATCGAACTCATAATCGATAATGAAAGGGACGGTGTGAAACATCACTCAACCACATTAGAGTCATGCCATTGGTGCATCAATGACACGACCATGTTACCTTCATGGCTAGGGAAACATATTTGGCTCGGGTATCAAACTGAAGGGTCAAAGCATAATCATATCATAAGGGTTCATAACAAAGGTTCATATCACAGTCCATATCATAAGTCCATATCAGAGGTACATATCACAAGTTCATATCAAAGGCTCATAATCTGAAGGTTCATAATCAAAGGTTCAAAATCAAACAGTTCACATAGGAGATCCAATCAAAGGGAACATAGCAAAGTTATAGGGAAACCTTAATAAAAGACTCGAGCAAAGGATAACAGTTCAAAACCAACATCGAAATATGTAAACGAATCATGAGAAACCCCTACTGAAAAGGGATAGAATATCTGTACCTCAAATTGCAAATGAATCCATATCGGAAAACACAAGGATCGGAAGTTACTCCTTCTTCAAATCTACGAATTAATTACCGCTTAATATTTTAGAAGCTATTTCATAGTTTTAGGATTCATCGATATTCATATTTCATAATTAAGGTTTCTTTCCATTTTTAGAAACTTTTCAAACTAAGAAATTTCCATATTTAGTAAGTTTCTCGAAATAGTAATATAATAATTTAGGATTATAAAATAAATAATCTTTAAAGATTAAGAATGACCATTATAGTAGTTTAGGGTTAAATATGTGAACTCATAAAAATCCAAGGTTTGCATGTGACATCGACCAAAGTTGAGGGTTTAAAGTGTCAATAAGCTTAAATATACACTTGAATCAATTTCATATTCGTGAAAAGATAGGTTTATAAAACGTTTTTCATATTCGTTTCCATTAGATGTTTGTGATTGTTCGTGGTTCAAAAGACTAATATTTATGGCTTAGATATCATGTCTTATGGTTAACCCCTCCACCTTCCCGAAACCTTTTCAAAACATTAACCGACTCAACCATTTATCCCGCGATTAACTTCAAACTCTACCCACAATACCATGCATAACTCATCTCATTTGATAGTCCTTTTTACTGATTTCATATAACATGCTTATAGTTACGTAACCTTAGATCTCGATCATACTTATGCATAGGACACTAACATGGAAGACCACAAGCATATGACTCTACTCTAACACATGTATATATGAACCATATGAAATCATGCAATTTAACGAGACCTCCCTTTTCCCATAACATCCCACTCGACTTGATCACATATACACAGCCATGCACACCATAGTATAACCCCCATCCCACACTCATACGAGTCGATGAACATACAACTTAGCCCCTAACACGAGCCGACGAACCAAGACCTTATCACCCCGATTTATTAGCATACGTATATTTTGTCTCGACATCAGTTTATATGCATGATCAAACTTCTATTATTTCATATTACTATATGACATAAGGAGTCACAAGGTACGACATAATATAGTCATGAAACTCGACATACGGTTTGGTTTTTAACTTCGCATAATCATGCTCTACATATCAATCTTTTTATTAACGAGGTAACACAAATTAATATGAGCTTGCTTGTTTTTGTATTTGCATGGCATGCATTCTTTTAAATTTATGTTGTACATATAGGTGTTAATGGGACACAAGTTAGGTTTTTATATCTACCATACGTACCATGTTAGTTCGAACAAGGAGAACATCAAAATGATAAGGATTCGATACCTTGGATCAGATTAGAGGATCGAGACACGAACCAAGCCAAACCAACAGCCACCTTTCGACTTCGAACCCGTAATCACAGCAGCCTTCGAACCAAAGACTCACGATCACGACCACCTTCTTCTGCTAGCTTTGGTCGAATGGAGAAGGAAGAAACCAAGACTTGCCGTCACTTTTATGATTAGGGTTGTTAGCCTCGCTAAAGTGAAGTCATTACGGGAATTGCATTAGTTTATTCTTTTACTCATTCACAAGGACTAGTTTAGTCAATAGTGCTAAGTTAGGCTTGTTGAAGTATAAATACCCCTCCTAGTCCCAACTAGGAGGGTAGGAAGTTCATTTATTGTAAAGAAGTGTGTGTCTTTTCTTCTTCTTCTCTCTAGAAACACACACATCTTCCCTTTACTTTAATCTAAATAATACCATGTCTTATTCATTCTTTGAGCTTCCCCGACCCCCCGAACCACATAAATCACTTGTGTTAATCGATCCAACAATTGGTATCAGAGCCAGGTTGTGTATTTTTATCGATTTGTGTGGTTTGTTACATGTTTTAGGCTGTTTTACACATATTTTTTAGATACGGAATTTTTTTTTTCCGTATATTTTGGTAAACAGTTTTTGAAACTTATTGTATCCTTATTTTGGTCAAGTCATATGGTCTATTCTAGCCAAATGGTGTCAATAAGTATTATTGTCCATGTCGCTTTGGTTATCTTTATTGACTTGTAGTACCAAATCTGTGAAAATGGTCTATTTTTTTTGGGTCAAACCGTCATATTCATGTGTTCAACACGGGTCAAAGGAAGCATTTTATGATGCTTTTGGTTTCTTATGAAGATGATCGGAAAACTTGGTCGGAAAACTAAAAAGTCAAAGGTTCAAAACCCTAAACTTACGCATAAGGACTTTTACGCATGGAATACGCGAAAACTAGGCTACGATAAGCTTCTTCGAAATATTACATAACCGAAGTTATGCGTAGGAATTGTTACATGTTTTCTACGATAAGCCTATGCTTACGATAAGCTATGACCATGTTTACGATAACGATGTCTACGATAAGCGAAAAAGTAAAATGAAGATACGCGTAAACTAAATGACTCGACCACAAAACCTTATACCATTTACCAACACGCACTCGCTTAATTTCGTTTGTACCACACATCATCGGCAAAAAAAGAAAAGACTCGATCTTATTCCCAATACAACTATCAACTCTCTAAACCTACAACTAGTCTCAACTAAGTCCCTCTCAATCAATCTACAATATAACTCGACATCAATTAAAACAAGATCTTGAACGGTTCTTCTTTCCAATCTTCAAAAGATTTTTAGATTGAACCAATCTCTTCATCGATCCATATGAAGCTATGCTTCTGGTTAAATATCCGAAAGATAAAGAGAAGTTTATAACAATCATGTTATCACTTTTCTTTCATTCGTTCTTGACTCGATTAAACACGACATAACAAACTACACAAACCTTACCCGAGACCCAATTAGGATCTTGAAGTACGACACGATCTTGATTCGAACTATAATGAAAATATCAAGGTAACGATATGGTTGAGATGTGCATGTGAGATTTGAGTTTAGATCGATTTTTTATGATATGATAAGATGAGATTCGGATCCAGATAAAGATGAGATTGAATTAGGTGGGAGAAAAAGTTTGTTGGTAGGCGTTATGTTTGATGTTGGTGTATCTTAGGGTTATGAAGTGTTTAGGTCAAATTGTGATTGCAAATAGTTTATCAACCGGTTATTTCGTGTATTTCTTGATTGATCGGGTACTCCAAAAGCTGGAGTGGGCTCGTGGAATTCATTCTTGCATTTGGGCTGCAATGTAGACTAATCGGTTAATGGGCTATGTGAGTTTAAACTCGCTTATGGGTCGTTGATACATTTAGTATATGAGTGAATCATAAATATTTGACTGGTCTAGTATTTCGTTGAGCTGCTGTTCTCACACGCATGTATATCTTCAAAATTTTGTTATCCGAATTTTTGTCTCTACAAAAATTTTGGATACATATTTTTTGTAAGAAGTTAAGATTGGTATTTTGGTATGGTAAAATTTTCACGGAGGATATACGTTCACGGCCAAAGTTTTCGATGAATTTTAATGTGACCACGGAGATGACTATTTATTATTTATTTGGGTTTGAAGTGACGTTTGACGGGCGAGTTTACTTATTTCATCTTCTTTCTTTCTTCCTTTCCGCGAAGATGACTTGTCTGGGCAAATATGTTGAGTGTGATGAAGACTTGCTATCTAGTTACTTTTGTGATTCTTTCTCTCTTAACCCACAAGGTAGCTATCACTTCGGTGTCTCACGTAGTTGAGGATACGTCAAGAGGTTTTGTACATTGGGTACACCGTTCTTTTTCACAAGGATAGTACAAGCTTAAGTAACTATTCCGGAAGATTTTACTTCATCCTCAAGTTCGTCATATTGGGTTATCCTCACATGTGGTTACCATGACAGTACCGCTGAATTTTGATACGTGGGTTGAGATAAGTTAGACAATTTCAAATGGTATTGTTCATCGACATCTTCTCACGGGCTGATTTGATTTATGATAGAATGCTTCCGTAATGCTTCATGTAGATTCGATAAATCGTAACCATCGTGGGAGAGAAATGTGTACATTATGGGCTGATTTGATATATGAAAGATAACCGGAATGCATTTGGTGAGATGAAGATGTTGATATCTTATTCCCCCGAATGGACAATCTTGAAGAAGGTCGGCCTTTTTCTACATTTTCCGTTGCGTATTAGAAGACTAAAGACGGTTCTAATTTAATTATCAAAAGACTTCTTCGAATTCAGAAATTCATGAAAGGTTGTCGGCTTGGGGAGAGCACTAATTAGGGGAGCAAAAAGGTCGATTTAATCCCTAATTAGATTTGCTCATATTGTTCTTCTGCAAGTAAAGAGATGGCAACTGAGAAGATTCATGAAGTTTGAAGACCGTGAAGACACTCTTGAGCGCTTATCTGTTGTATTTAATTTTGCTTGTATGGAACATTGTAAGCAACTCCCGTATGACATCACTTGGGGAGAGATTGTTAGCCTCGCTAAAGTGAAGTCATTACGGAAATTGCATTAGTTTATTCTTTTACTCATTCACAAGGACTAGTTTAGTCAATAGTGCTAAGTTAGGCTTGTTGAAGTATAAATACCCTCCTAGTCCCAACTAGAGGGTAGAAGTTCATTTATTGTCAAGAAGTGTGTGTGTTTTCTTCTTCTTCTCTCTAGAAACACACACATCTTCCCTTTACTTTAATCTTAATAATACCATGTCTTATTCATTCTTTGAGCTTCCCCGACCCCCCGAACCACATAAATCACTTGTGTTAATCGATCCAACAAGGGTTTATGTGTGTTTTTGAGATGTGAATTGGTAAGCGAATAAGTGAGATTAAAAGGGATATATGGAAGTCATTAGGCGTGGGATATGGCCGAATATCAAGGAAAAATCACAACAAAATTATTCACCTTCCAACTTAATCATAGGGGCTTTGTAATTTTCATGCATTTGTTTGAATGTAAGGTTTACAAATAAGATAAAAGGGACATATGGTGCTCGGTTCGGCCAAGTAAAAAGGAAAAACAAAAGGCCCAAACCAATCTTTAAATGGGCTTGAATTAAGTTACAATGGTTAGCAAATTTTTCGGCCCAGGCACATTTAGTAGTGTGGTTTATTTTAGACGTAAGCGTAAGTATTTTTAATGATCTCGTATATTTGGTTCTTCAATCATTTATAAGTTAGATTAAATTTACATTTGATGAGCATTTGACATATTTTCCGTATTTTATACATATTAAATTTGAGGGATAAAATAGTCTTTTCACACATTTTAGATTTTTCGGGTTTTACAACTCTTCCCCTCTAAAAGAAAATTTTCGTCCTCGAAAATTGAAGTCACAAAAGTACACGGAGACGTACAAGTTTAGGCGCACGTAGCAATCCATAGTTTCGCACAAATCATAGCGATTTCGAGCCCAAAGAGTACAAGGCTTATACATGAGATGTCGTGAGAATTTCGCAAGGAGGTACAAAATTTCAACGAATATGAAAGTTGACAAATAACGGATATGAATCCTAATCCATCCAACGAACCAACCTCGTGCATTTCCCGGACGTCGTATGATTCCAATAAGTTCAAATTATATGATCTCAGATATCACGTTGATCAGGCCTCATAATACTTGCATCACATAACAAGTCCTTATTGTCATCATATTCTGTCTCGGGTCATGACAAACCACATAACCTACATCACGACAAAACAGATATACATATAGGTAGCAAGTAACATACCAAATCAAACCAGATTCACATACAAGCAACATATAATACATCAAACCAACTTACCAATCCACCAAGGAAAGAAGACCACTGACTTGCTCGAGAAGGTTCCTCAGGACTCATTACTAACAATCTAAAGATAGCTTTAGGCTCACAAAAATGACAAACTGTCGCAAGGTCTACTCTTACTGATACAAATCATAATGGATGAAAATCGAGATTTATCAAAGAGATATAAAACATAACGTGAAGTCGTAGTAACACCGAGAATCAAGCCATAGGGCTTCATCATCCAAGCTAAGCCCCAATCAAATCGGAGAAAGACACCATTAGTCAAAACCATATAACGAAATATCAAACCAACTTAAAATGCGTGACAAAACAAATCAGAATAACACAAATCGCGCCCAATCATATGAAGCAGATGAATCTTCTCAGCATCTCAACTGTTGGACTGTTGACCACAATATGCCCGAATCTGGTTGTAGCTTCTCTGTACGTCTAAAGTACGCCGGTCATAGTTCTTCTGCTCATACGTCTTCCAAGTGTCCACCGGTTGAATCTTGCCTCCATCTTTGCGCCTCTGGTTGATCCGTCCAACTCCCTCCGGCAACATCCTGACGTCTCCAACAACATTGCAGTCGGTTGCGGCTTCTGCTTCACAAACCTCTTCAGAATTTGTTGAAGCAATGCAGGGTTGGCACCATCATCTTCGACTCTACGAGTAGTCTCCATCTAAACGGTCGACAAACAAATGCGCGAATATAAAACAAACAAAATTAAATGCGAAAAGAAGAAGGTCAAATCAGCAAGACAAAAAAATATCGAAGTCAAATCTGAACGAAAATCAAAAGAATCAGAAGAAATCAAAACAGAAGGAAACCTAATGTCTACCCAAGTCCTCACAGGTCAATCCTAAGGTCAACAAGATGAAACCTGGCTCTGATACCATAATTGTAACACCCCAACCCGACAAGGGTAGAAGTGTCACATTCTGGTGTCATATCAGAACATACAAATAAAATATTTACAAACGGAAACCTTAAAAATGAGGTATCAAAACATATACACAATTGACTAATAAAGAAAATGCAATATCCAAAATGAAATAAAATCCTAAAACAAAAGTTCTTCAAAATAAGTCCCAAAGTACTATGGTACTAGGGTTGGTCCACTAAGATACTCTACCTCTCAGCCCATCGAAGCCCATCTTCAAACCTAAAACCTGCCGCAGGAAAAGAAATGCGGCTGAGCTTAAAAAGCCCAGTGAACAGATATAACAAAACGAAAGCTAAACAAAGCAGAAATACGAAATGAAACAAAGGAACAATAGCAAGGCTGTAACGGAAAGGAAACAATGAGTCAATGAGGATCCTGCAGAACACAATTATACTGATATCTAGCAAGAACAACAATCAAGGAGAACATAGCAAGCAACACTTCCATGACATATATATAATCACATATAAGCAAACAGACATACAAGAATCGAAAAAAATCAAGAATACCAAACGTCGTATCCACTCAACATAAGTATAGCACGCATTAAGATCAGGAAATCAGAATATAAATAAGCCAACAGGAAAACTAAAAGCAAGCGGAAACAATTAATTAGGAAGTGAGCATGCCAATCACACAGATTAAAAAGCCTTAGATGAAAACATAACAAGTATCATCACAGCGGAAGTACTAACAGCAGTCAAAACATGGCATCACACATAAGCGGATAAGGATACAACGGATGGTCAAAGTCCATGAGATTAACCGAACAAAGTATATATAACGAACGAGAAAAATTATCGATTACACATTAGCATGTTCACCAAACAATTCAGAGGGTCACATAACAGTGAGATCACATATCGTCAGATGACAATAGGTAACTCAAATAACCGCATATAAATCATATCATAGTAGGGTAATCAGTAGTCACATAATCATGAATAGCATAATCAAATTCAATAAACATATAATAACCCGGTACGTGAATGGAATGATAGTCTGAAGCAACAGAATGAGAGTGTGACAAATCAAAGCAATAGAATATATATATATATCTCTTGGTAGTATGGTAAGTCATATAAGAGTACTGAGTAATGAACAGATAATACAGAGTATGGTGTATTGGAAAATACAGGGGTACAATATAGGTATATCAAAAGTGTAAGGGTTGTCAGAAATCTACCACGAGCCCGGAATCATATCATATCGTATCATATCATATCATAAGTAGCCATTGTATTCGGAGGGGTGACCTCGGAATACCAAACCAATAGGAGGGGAGACCTCATTAACCAATGGAGTAGCTAGCTCCCAGATTGTGAAGACGCGTATTGCACACGACATCATTCACCAGACAAATCATATCACAACATATCAGATAACAGAACAAATCTAGGATGCATCCATACGCCCTGCAGACAAATAGTGGCCATACAATATATATCGAACTCATAATCAGATAACAGAAAGGGACGGTGTGGAACATCACTCAACCACACTAGAGTCATGCCATTGGTGCATCAATGACACGGCCATGTTACCTTCATGGCTAGGGTAAAATATTTGGCTCGGCTATCAAACTAAAGGGTCAAAGCATAATCATATCATAAGGGTTCATAACAAAGGTTCATATCAAAGTCCATATCATAAGTCCATATCAGAGGTATATATCACAAGTTCATATCAAAGGCTCAAAATCTGAAGGTTCATAATCAAAGGTTCAAAATCAAACAGTTCACATAGGAGATCCAATCAAAGGGAACATAGCAAAGTTATAGGGAAACCTTAATAAAAAGGCTCAGAGCAAAGGATAACAGTTCAAAACCAACATCGAAATATGTAAACGAATCATGAGAAACCCCTACTGAAAAGGGATAGAATATCTGTACCTCAAATCGCAAATGAAGCCATATCGGAAAACACAAGGATCGGAAGTTACTCCTTCTTCAGCGAATCTACACGAATTAATTATCGCTTAATATTTTAGAAGCTATTTCATAGTTTTAGGATTCATCGATATTCATATTTCATAATTAAGGTTTCTTTCCATTTTTAGAAACTTTTCAAACTAAGAAATTTCCATATTTAGTAAGTTTCTCGAAATAGTAATATAATAATTTAGGATTATAAAATAAATAATCTTTAAAGATTAAGAATGACCATTATAGTAGTTTAGGGTTAAATATGTGAACTCATAAAAATCCAAGGTTTGCATGTGACATCGACCAAAGTTGAGGGTTTAAAGTGTCAATAAGCTTAAATATACACTTGAATCCATTTCATATTCAGGAAAAGATAGGTTTATAAAACATTTTTCATATTCAGTTTCATTAGATGTTTGTGATTGTTCGCGGTTCAAAAGACTAATATTTACGGCTTAGATATCATGTCTTATGGTTAACCCCCGGCTCACCTTCCCCGAAACCTTTTCAAAACATTAACCGACTCAACCATTTATCCCGCGATTAGCTTCAAACTCTACCCACAATACCATGCATAACTCATCTCATTTGATAGTCCTTTTTACTGATTTCATATAACATGCTTATAGTTACGTAACCTTAGATCTCGATCATACTTATGCATAGGACACTAACATGGAAGACCACAAGCATATGACTCCACTCTAACACATGTATATATGAACCATATGAAATCATGCAATTTAACGAGACCTCCCTTTTCCCATAACATCCCACTCGACTTGATCACATATACACAACTATGCACACCATAGTATAACCCCCATCCCACACTCATACGAGTCGATGAACATACAACTCAGCCCCTAACACGAGCCGACGAACCAAGACCTTATCACCCCGATTCATTAGCATACATATATTTTATCTCGACATCAGTTTATATGCATGATCAAACTTCTATTATTTCATATTACTATACGACATAAGGAGTCACAAGGAACGACATAATATAGTCATGAAACTCGATATACGGTTTGGTTTTTAACATCGCATAATCATGCTCTACATATCAATCTTTTTATTAACGAGGTAACACAAATTAATATGAGCTTGCTTGTTTTTGTATTTGCATGGCATGCATTCTTTTAAATTTATGTTGTACATATAGGTGTTAATGGGACACAAGTTAGGTTTTTATATCTACCATACGTACCATGTTAGTTCGAACAAGGAGAACATCAAAATGATAAGGAGTCGATACCTTGGATCAGATTAGAGGATCGAGACACGAACCAAGCCAAACCAACAGCCACCTTTCGACTTCGAACCCGTAATCACAGCAGCCTTCGAACCAAAGACTCACGATCACGACCACCTTCTTCTGCTAGCTTTGGTCGAATGGAGAAGGAAGAAACCAAGACTTTCCGTCACTTTTATGATTAGGGTTTATGTATGTTTTTGAGATGTGAATTGGTAAGCGAATAAGTGAGATTAAAAGGGATATATGGAAGTCATTAGGCGTGGGATATGGCCGAATATCAAGGAAAAATCACAATGAATTATTCACCTTCCAACTTAATCATTGGGGCTTTGTAATTTTCATGCATTTGTTTGAACGTAAGGTTTACAAATAAGATAAAAGGGACATATGGTGCTCGGTTCGGCCAAGTAAAAAGGAAAAACAAAAGGCCCAAACCAATCTTTAAATGGGCTTGAATTAAGTTACAATGGTTAGCAAATTTTTCGGCCCAGGCACATTTAATAGTGTGGTTTATTTTAGACGTAAGCGTAAGTATTTTTAATGATCTCGTATATTTGGTTCTTCAATCATTTATAAGTTAGATTAAATTTACATTTGATGAGCATTTGACATATTTTCCGTATTTTATACATATTAAATTTGAGGGATAAAATAATCTTTTCACACGTTTTAGATTTTTCGGGTTTTACAATCGGTGCTAGACGTATTTTCGAAAGACGTACACGACGGTGAAGCACTCACTCGGGCAGCAACCGATTTGCTACGTGAGGTGCGGACTTTGGATTTGTTCTCAATAATCGACAAGGCATCTCTCGTTGATAGGGTCAACAAATTACCACCCGCGGCGACATTGAGAGTGTCTTGATCTTTCTCATTCAAACCGTTATAAAACGTATCAAGTTGGTGCAACTCAGAAAAACCATGATGGGGACATTGTCTAAGCAAATCTTTAAAACGGTCCCATGCCTCACTAAATGATTCATCAAATATTTGTGTGAATTTTGTTATTTAATTTTTCAAGTTTGTTGTTTTAGACGGTGGGAAGAATTCGTTCACGAATTTTGAAACTAAATTATCCCATGTGGTGATCGATCGAGGGGGTTGTTTTTTGAGCCAAATCCGGGCGGCCCCCTCGAGTGAAAATGGGAAGAGTAGTAGCTTGATAGCCTCTTCCAGTACGTTACGGTACTTGATCGTGGACGTGAGATTGTTAAATCGTTGGATATGAGAGTGAGGATCGTCCCTCTTAAATCCGTAAAATTGGTTCGACGATACCAAGTTGATCAAGCCATGTTTAAGCTCAAAGTTATCGGCAACGATTGCCGGGACGATGATAGCTTCTCCGTAACCCTAGCATAGATCGGTTGTCCTCCGCCATTTCGACGATGGGCGGAGTCGGATTAGCTCGAATCTCGGGTTCGACTAATTAAGCACGTCTATTCCGCCTTCTTGTAATTGTAGCAGTTTCACGTATCGTTCTGTAATTATTAGAACGAGTGCGCATGCACATTTAAAAACCAAGGCAATTAAAACCAACGGTATTCGAAAACAACAGTGAACTTAAACCAATAATCCCAAGTGAATTGATCACATCTATTAGACAAACGCACAAAGGAGCGGAGAAGCTATTAGGTCAGCGCGAAGCTTATTAAAAACCCGCCTCTTTTCAGCCGCAATTTAATGTCAGGCCGTCCTTGTACCCCTCACACAGTTTGTTTATCCGATAGAAATATATCGACTCACAAGTGACACAAAGGCAAGTTTTTTATCTTTAGTTCGGGAACTTACTAATGATAACACCTCAAGTTGAGAGATGTTATATAATTGATATATTCTTTTAGGGCTTTTGCATATATATCCTTCCGAAAATGCAAAATTGCATATATATCCAAAGCATGCATAAAAACCATTGTACTATGTGCATAAAAAACTTGTACAAAGGATATATATGCAAATTATTCACTTTGGGAGGGATATATATGCATTTTTTCCTATTCTTTTTTAGCTCAAAAACAAAAGAGAAAATCTTTTTGTATTTTTAATATTATATATATATACAAAACAAACAGGAAAATATTTTTTTTTATTTTTATAAAATCAATAACTTCACGAAGGAAGGATCTCGAGTCACTAATCGTCAAACCTTTAACGATATTGTCGCGACACAACTTCCCCGGCAGCGGCGCCAAAATTTGATTCGTGTAGGTTTAGGGTGGTGTGTATGGAGAAAATATATTATATCAATATCAAAAATAAACACAAGAATTGAATTGAAAACCTCTTAGAAAAAAGGTTAATCAATCAAATCTCGTGAGTGATATGTGATACCGGATTAGGAAATCCGGGTCGTGTCCCAACGAGGTGTGAATGGACAACGTCGATTAAGGTTCATTATTAAAATGCTCGATGTTTTAGATTGTGATTATTATCTAAACTACGGGAAATGGGAAGCATAAAAGGGAATTAATATACGGGAAAACCTAATTACGCAAATATAAACTAATACGATATAAATGAAACGGAAATAAAATGCAATTAATTCTAAACTAAGTCCTAAATGTGATCTAAAATTACTTTTACACTAAAAATGCAATTTGAAACTTAACTATGATTGAAAACTAATTTTTATGATTTTTCTTTTATTTATTTGAATTAAAAACTAATTTATAAATTCTAAATTAAAGCTAATTATTTAAAAATTAGGAAATTAGATGGGAAAATTATGAAACTAATTTTTAAAAATCTGAAATAACTAAAGAAACTTTTGAAAATTGAATTTGTATTTTTCTGATTATTTTTCTAACTTCTATGATTTAAAAACTACTTAAACTAATTTAATTGCTAAAAAAATACTATTTTAACTAGGAAAAATTGTGAAATTTTTTTTTTTTTGCTTTTTATATTTTTCTTAATCTAGGAAAACTTATTTTTTTGAAGCTTTTGTGAATTATTTGTATTAAAAAGTAATTAAAAACTTATTAAAAATGGGAAAAATTGTAAACAGTGCAAGAAAATTATGAAAAATTCAGGGAAAATCTAAAATATTACTCTGATTCTAGGAAAAATTAGAAAACCTAATCTAGTGTGTAAGAAATGAGAGTCAGAGTGAAACAAACTTAAGAATAAGCACTTCCAAATATGCTAAAAGCTTCTACAGTGTACCACAACCTCACAGTACCTAAGTTTTGCTAAAATTACTTAAAACCAAACTAATTCAACTAGTATAGACCTCTGAAATGCAAACTTCAATGATTTGATATGATTGAATCTTAAAATGCAAACAGCTCTAACCTGTCTACTTTAAGCTAATGAAACAGCTTATCTACTGAACCAAAATGAAAACCAGATCTTAGAATCTAAATCACCTACCTAAGACTAGCTAGACCTAATTTGAGACTCTAACAAGCTGAAATGAAGCTTGTGGAGCTTCTGCAAGTTGCTTGCTCACACTTAGTATAAGCTGAATGTGTGCAGGGCAAAACTGGGCTGATTAGTGAGCTTATTTGAGGCTTATAAAAAAATCCATAAATTCCACAAAAATAACATTTGAAAACTTGACCAATTGAAGTTATTAATCCCAAGATCTCAACAACTTTGAACTAGAAATGAGCCTGTGAAAATTCAACAAAGTATGGCTAAAATAGCTTTAATCACTTTTGACATATTTTGCAAAGTTGACTAAAATGGATTTTGATCATGCAAAACTGTTTGTAAATGCTGTTTAGAGATGAAATATGACTTAAAGAAGCTATCTATGATGATTTTATACCTAAAATGCAAGATTATACCTACTTAATGTAACATATGTGTATGCAAGAACATGTTTAATATGAATTTGACTTATACTAAGCTAAAGTGAAAACGAGAGACTGAATTCAACTTAGTTAACCTAACTGAGACTAACCTAAACCAGTTTAACATCTGAAGAGCTTAAAATCTCCAAAACTTAGCTTATTCCAAACACTATCTTATAAGACTAAGATGCAATCAACTCTAAATAATCCTTAAATATAATCAATGATAAACATCAACTCAGCTCTAATATTAATATTAAAACTAAATGATGCAATATTAACCACTAAAACTATCAAATGTAAACTAAGCTGCTTATGTAGACTAGACAGAAATGAAACAGTAATATAAAAGTAGAATATAAGCACTTACAGTAGTCCAGCCACTATGGCTTGCTACTAAAACTCAATTACCCTTATCCAATCACAGTTAAGCTTAAACCAAACCCATATCTAATCCAGATTAGCAAATCAATTCAAACGAGCTTCCATTTGACTTAAGTTGACTGAAATTGAACTTTGATTGTAATGTGAATTTAAAATAGAATTAAGCCTTCAAAAAACTATAAGAAGCTTAAAAAGACTTAAAGCAAACAGTAGCTAAGCTTATCGAAGGTTATAAGTAGATTTGAAGTATTTTTTTATTTTTCTATTATTTTTCTGATTTTTTTGTATTTTTGATTAAATTGAGAAACAAACTGAAATTACTTTGAAACAAGGTAATATGAAATAGACAATTCTAATAAGCACATTTAAGTAACATTTAAAAGCTAAACAATGATTTGAGCATAAAACTGAATTTCATTAACTTGAAAATTGTGATTACAAAGAGAGAGATTACAAAAGCTTATAAACTATTTGAAAACATTAAAATGAAATTAAAACTAATACCATGCTACTGAAAATTAAAGATGAATCCAACTGTGATGAAAGGGGTCTATTTATAGCCTCAGTTGAGCTCTTGGAAGGGTATGGAAGCTGCTTCTTGTGCTTTCTCTTGAGCAATATCAGCCTTTAGATCATGTATCCACATCACTCTTTCCATATGGACCCTTGGATTTACATCTCCACGCACCACTGACCAATCAGAGAAGAGCATTTGAGGTGAATGACACACGGATTGCCAAGCGGCATCCGTGTGTCGATCGTGTCAGTGTAAGTACCAATTTTCCCTCCAATTTAGGTTAATTGAGTGAATTATGTTCGGGGTATTTTAGGGTTCTTGGGTGCCTGGGAAATTTGGGTATAATTTGGGCGGGTAAAAGGGTGTGGTTATTTTAGTATTTTTTACTTATTTGACCGGTTATAAATGGGGTTTGACTTGGGTAATATTAGTGAAACGGGTATGGGCTGTAGGGGATTGGTAAACCGGGTGTGGTTGGGCTTTGGGTGGTATTTGGGCTGAATTTGGACTTGGGCTTTATTAGGATTAACTTAGGATCCATTTGTTATTTCAAGGACTAAACATGCACAATCTGAATTTCAGGGACCGAACTTGCACTTTCTAAAAATGTATTTCAAGGATCATTCTTGTCAATCTTAAATAAACCAAGGGCTAATTTTGCCATTTTTGAAACCTAGGGGTAGATTCTGCCAATTCTTTGAAAGTTGAGGGACTAATTTTCCGAATTCTTTAATCTTGATCAAATCTTTCATAAATCATCCTCTCATCATGAAAATCTTCACAGATGCTCAATTCTGACCTTCCGGCTCAGCTTTAGCAATCTTCATCTCTTGTGCTCGGGTTTTTTTTCCAATTTGGTTGTCTTTTGTGTGTTTTGACATATCCGTACCTGCACATGCATAAACTCAAGAAACCAATAGATATTAGCAATAAACGGCTGTTTCTTGGTTATTTTGGGCTTGATTTAGTAAAGAAAAGATATGTGTTTTAGCACATATCATTTACAATTGGTTTTTCAAAGTCTCATTATGTTCCAATTCGATGTTTCTTGTTGCAATTGCATCAATGTCATGTTTAACCTTGGCTTCATTACTTTTCTCATGCATAATAATTCATTTTTTCAAATTGTTAATCGTTGAGTTTTTGGTTTGTATCGAAGCTTTGAAAGTGTTTATTTCAAAAAATTCATGAAATTCAGGAAATTCCGGATTCTTACATGTTTGTTTGTTTGAAGACTTTCCTCCTTATGTTGTATTGCAATTTCAAGTGAAATGAAATGTTTTACAAGTTGTGAGAATATGTTTGAAAGTTCTTTATAAACTTCTTTTTCAACCATATAATTTTTTTAAAAAGCTCAGCCTCAAACTCAGCCTCAAGCAAAGGACTTTTCTCTAGATCAAGTTCAGCATCCAGATCAATTTCTCCTCTCTTATGATCCATATGTGTTGAATCAGGAGTGGCATTGCTATCAACCTTTTACAACAGATATTTGTCATAACAAGATTTAGTTTGATCAGTATGTTGTTGTTCATTAGTAGGGACATCATGCTGAACAGTTAATTGTACCTCAGCAAATGGCACATGGTCATTTACTGGTTTGATGTCTGCATCCACATCATGTGTGATATGAGTCACTGAAATGCTGCTTTTATCATGCTTATCTGACTCTGTCCCTCTGCATTCAGTGGCAACTAATCCAGTATCCAATGCTTTACTAGAATCAACATTAATATCTCTTGATTGCACCCAACTCTCATTCATCTTGATGTCTTACTTGAGTTTGTGTTGTGCTTTCTCCTTAATGTGCCTCTTAACATTACCCATGTGTTGGAGTAATGTTTTTCTGAATACGCTAACTTCTATTCCAATGTAATTAGCAAAGCACATTTCTGTCATTTTATAGTCATTATCCCAAGTGTATTGGGAGTTGATGAACGATTGAAGTTGTTTGCTGATCACTTGAAGTGCAGCCATGGATCTAATTTCTTGAAATTCTTCTTTGTTAGGTTGTTGTTCAAGCTGCTCTAAGTTCAAGAACTATGTGTCTGTGAATGTCTGTACATCTTGACAGAAGAGTGACGCAAACGCTCGTTCAAATCCTCCCTCGAATCCAGGTCCTTCTAAAAGTACCTTGAGATGTGAATGAAGTATTCAAAAATGTTCCATGCAACGACCCTTTGCATTATCTTGCAATAGTTGTACTTTGTGCAACTCTCTCTCTGATGAATTTTTGCATAATGATTTCAGTTTATCATTATCCGACTCAAACACGTTTATCACTTGTACATTGTTGGGAATCTTTTATTGATTGATCATGTCATACAATTTGACTACCTCAGATATGACTGAATCCAAAGTGTTTGACATGATAAGAATGTGCACGGGATTTTACAATTCTATTATTTAAACTGAGAAATAGAATCTTTCGCAGGATTTTACAAAATCAAGAAGAAACCGGGGTGTGCCAATGATAATTGATATGTTTTATGATAACTGTTAGATCGGTACAATGATTAGTGTTGTGTTTTAAACCTGATGATCGTTTGATAGACTAGGTGATATGTTTTTCAGTTTTGATTTGGTTTGGTTGATGCATGTTGTTATAGTGAAATTTTGGTCTAAAACTTAAAAATGTCGATAACTTCCTTTCGGAGGGGATTTGGGCCTTGAAAAATTCTTTACACGACTTTGTGGTGTAACCTCACAATATCCAGGCTGTTCTGATCATTTTGACAGGTATTTCGCTGAAAACGGAGTTATGGTTCAAAAGTTATGGCAATTTGAAGTTTTGAACGTAAAAAGTCAACTTTGGTCAAACCGGAAGTAGTCAAACTGCAATAGGCAAACCGCAACCTGTGATAGACAAACTGCAAGACCCAAAACGCAATTAGCAAACCACAAAAGTCAAAACACAGTCTTCTTGATGCAAACCGCAAGACCAAACCGCAATTCCCAAATCAGGATGGTCAAACCGCAAGAGTCAAAACGCAAGATCTTTGGTCAAACCGCAAGTAAAAAAAATGCAGAGTCTTCAGTCAAACCACAAGAGACAAAATGAAAGATCTTTTGTCAAACGCAAGATCTTTAGTCAAACCGCAAGAGACAAACCGCAGTGATCAAAACTCAATCCTTTTCGGCAAACGTTAGGGTCAAAACGCAGAGACCAAACCGCAATAGCAAATTGCAGGTCACTTTCACCCAGTTTTATCTTTTTCCCTTTTCAACTACTAACCAAAACGCAATACCAAATCTCAATGAAGAACAACCCTTTTAGACACAAAAAGCATCCATAAAATACCACATTAATCTTCCAAGAAAACCACCAAATAAACCATAGAACACTAAGAAACGATGCTAGAGATTGTTGGGAACACGAAAGTACTAACTTACAACAATTCTAACCACACACAATGCTCAAACTACGATTTATGTTGTTCTAGTATTCTAACCAAAAAAAGAAGACAACAACAACCACTTATCCAAGCACACACAATCTAGCTAATCAAACCTGGCTCTGATACCAATTGTAAGTTACTCATAAACAAAAACACGTATGGTTCTTGTGGTTTAGGCTGAAAGTAAAGAGAGAAAGAAAGATGGGAGACTTTTAGTGAGAGAAAGTTGAATATATTAGGCTGTAACCAAATGAAGTTCCAACCCTCTCCCTTGGTGATAAGAGGGTATTTATAGGCTTACAATAAACACCCCTACACGCTATGGAACGGGCTGACAGTGGGTAAAGACCCAACCCAACTCCATGGTGATACTTTAACTAAACATTTACTAACAAGACTATGACCTAAATAGTGCCAGATGACACTCGGGGTGATCGAGTCTTTAATATTGATTTTTGTTATCCTAAAAAGGCAGCAAGCACACCTATGGAAACTTCAAAGCCTCTGCTCAAGGATGAAAATGGAAACCAAGTAGATGTTCACATGTACAGATCAATGATTGGTTCATTGATGTACCTCACATCTTCAAGACCTGACATTTTGTTTGCAGTGTGTGCTTTTGCCAAATTCCATGTCAATCCAAAGGTTTCACATCTTCATGATTTGAAAAGGATTCTGGCATACACTGATAGTGATTATGTTGGAGCAAGCTTGGATAGGAAGTCTACAACAGGAGGTTGATTTCATAGCAGTGCAAGACACAGACTGTGGTTACAAATTCCACAAATGAAGCTGAATATGTGGATGCTTCAAGCTTTTGTGGACAAGTGCTCTGTATTCAGAATCAACTGGTAGATTATGGGTACAATTTTTTGTAAACCAAAATCTATATTGATAATAATAGTTCTATTTTCATTATTAAAAATCCAGTTTTTCACTCAAAAACAAAGCATGTAGATATCAGACATCATTTTATTAAAGATTCAAATGATAAGAAGTTGATTAAAATGGTTAAAATTCATACTGACAAAAATGTTGTAGATATGCTTACAAAAGCTTTTGATGTAAGTAGATTTCAATATTTGGTTGCTAGTATTGGAATGTTAAATCCTTGAAGTATGATATCTCTTATGTTTTTGTAAAGATTTGTATGGATTAGTGTTGTTATTCTAGTCTTAAAAGTTTCTGCTATCAGTTGAAAATTTTCTGATGTTCATTATACTTACTGCTGCTAAGTATAATCATATGGTGATCATTATGCAAAATGTTATTGCTTGTGTTTCCTTGGTGTTTGTACTAGCATTTTTCAGGATTAGCAAAAAATTTGTTTGGTTTGAATTGGAGTTAATACTAGTGATTCATAGCTGCTAGGAATAACTTAGTGCTGCTAAGCATAAGTTAATGCTGCTAGACCATATTATTATTGCTAGGGTTACTACTGCTTTGTAGTTGAAGGTTACAACTACTGGTTTTGGCAGTACAGGGTACTTGTTTGAAACTGTATCAATTGGGGATATAAGTACAACAATCAAGGGTTTCAAATGATTCCATGCATAATTTATCTCTCAAAATATAAACCCTAACTCATCTTTAACATTCAATTTCAAAATCAAACACAATGTCGAATCTAACTTTTGTTGAATCACACAACATGATCGCGTTTTTAAAGAAACCCAAAGAGGTGGAAGGATTTGAACATATTATTGATTTTCTTAATGCACACCCTATTAGGTATGCATTAACTGTTAATCCTACAATATAATAAGGAAGAACAAAGTCATGCTACTATAGATGGTAAGAAGATTATTATCACTGAATCATCAGTTAGAAGATCTTTGGCTCTAGTAGATGAGGAAGGTGTTGAGTGTCTTCCTACAGTTGCAATTTTTAAAATTTAGCATTGATGGGGTATGAAACTGATTCTACCAAACTAACTTTTTACAAAGCTCTTTTCTCCCCTCAACGGAAATTTCTTATCCATATTGTCTTGCAGTTTTTAAGTCCAAAAACAATAGCATGGAATGAATTTAGCAGCAGTATGGCTTTTGCTATAATCTACTTAGCTTTAAATGAAAATTTCAATTTTTCAAAGCTGATTTTTGATAGTATGGTTAAGAACTTGGATAATTTGTCAAGAAAATTTTATATATATCTAAGATTTTTTCAAGTTGTTCTGGACACACACTATGAAGAAAAACTAGTTCATAAAAAGATTCATTTTGTATCTTCTCATACCAAAATGATTTTTGCAAACATGAAAAGAGTTGGAAAAGGTTTTTCAGGTAATGCAACACCACTCCTTCCACATATGGTGTTACTTCCTCAACCACAACAGGGTGAAGTCTCATGAACTCACACTTATGCCCAACATACACCCGCACTTTTGGCATCATCATCCTCTCAACCTCGAAAGACACAAAAACCTAGGAAAGCCAAAAAAAAGGCACTGAGATTCCTTAGTCTAAGGCACTTATTCAACCTGTTGCAGATGAAGCTGCCAATGAGGAGATGTGTGGCAGTTTAGAAAGGGCTACCACTACTGCGACTAGCTTAGATGCAGAGCAGGGGAGAAATAACATCAATAATACCCAATCCAAGGTAACATCTATTGAGTCTAGTTCCTAAGGAAATGATTCAAATGATGGTCCCACATG
The DNA here is from genome assembly GCA_910596185.1 of Chrysanthemum makinoi. NCBI lineage: Eukaryota > Viridiplantae > Streptophyta > Magnoliopsida > Asterales > Asteraceae > Chrysanthemum > Chrysanthemum makinoi. The sequence goes on from OU343221.1 coordinate 161,645,442, forward strand.
CCAAGAAACCATCGGGGTGCAGCTGCTCATACTAGGTATGAGACTTTATCTAACATACCTAGTGATTCATGTGCTTGCAAAAGGTTACACACATCAAACTGATGAGGGCAGCATTAAACTTAAGGAATTGATGGAACTTTTTACCTCTCTACAGACACAGGTTCTTGACTGGACAAAGAAGACGTCCTCACAGGAAATACAGATTGAAAGTTTAAAAAGGATGGTCAGAAAGTTGGAAAGAAAAGACAAGTCAATAACACAAAAGCATAAATGTTTATACAGAGTTGGATTAACTTCTAGGGTTATTTATAATGATGAACCTTATTTGGAGGATGCATCCAAACTGGGGAGGAGTAATGAGGATGAGGAGATAGTGTATGATGATAAAGATGTTGTGGAAATATATTTGGGTGATGTTGGTGTACCTAAAGATGTTAATGATATTGTTGACGAGCCAGATGTTGAAGAACCAGTTGTTGAAGAAGTGGTTAAAAATGCTGAGATGAATGTTGAAGTTAGTGCAGCCGGTATTGAAGTTAGAAATGTTAGTGAAAAAATTACTATTGGCAGTGATAAAGTTAATGTTGCTATTTCAATTGCAACAGCTGTTGAAGGTGAGATTACTTTGACTGAAGCTCTTACTAGTTTGAAGCAGTCAAAACAAAAGGCAAAAGGAGTTGTTATTAGGGAGCCATAGACAACAACAATAACAACAACAAAACCATATGATTCACAACAATTTCTGGGCATAAAGGATAAAGGCAAAGGGATTCTTATTGTTAAACCTAAGCCTAAAACGCTTTCAAGGGAAGAATAACTGAGGCTTGATGCTTAACTGGTGATTCTCAAGAAACCAATTATAAGTATATGTAGTATTTGGTAACTCAAATGTATTAGATTTGAGTACCGGGATCATTCCTAGCGAGAGATGAATGGAATTTTCAACTCTCGTCGCGTTATTCGGGATTTGAATGAGTTAAAAGGATTTATGATTGATTTCTAAGCTACGGGGCAAGCAATGATAATGGGAAACAATTAAAACAACTACATCTAAGGTGCAAGCAAGTAATTACAACTAATTATGCAAAGTTAACTAAAAACGCAAATTACGCTAATTACTAAAACGTGTATTAAAATGCAATCTAATCTAATTTAACCTCTAAAAGTGAACTAATATTTTCCTACAGCTAAAAATGTGATTTGAAAATTATCCAAAATTTAAAAATAATTTTTATGATTTTTCTAGATTTTATTTGAATTAAAAACTATTTTTGGATTTTTAAAATAGATTTAAAATGCTAAAAATTATAAAAACTTACTAGAAAATTATAAAACTATTTTTCAAAAATCTTAACTAACTAAAAATAATTTTCAAAACTGAATTTATATGTTTCTGACTTTTTCTCAATTTTTTATGAATTTAAAACTAATTCAAACTAATAAAATGGCTAGAAAATACTATTTAAACTTGGAAAAATACATTTTATGTCTTTTTGATTTTTTTAAACCTATGAAAATTATTTTTGTATTTTTCTGAACCTTTTCTAATTTATTTCAATTAAAAGCTAATTAAAAATGCTAAAAACTGAATTTAAATGGAAAACAATAGTAAATGGACATGGAAAATTATGAAAAATTACAGATAAGTTCTAAAAATTAGTGAGAAACTAAGAAATTTATCTAAAGCTACTAGTGAATGCAGATTATTCTACTTGCTAAGTAACTGATGAGGAATAAGCTAATGAAATTAAGCTAAAAGCTAAATTGGACTACCAGAAGCTACGAACTACTAAAATTAGTCTAAACTAGTTGAAATATAACTAATGCTACTAAAAGTGACCAAATAAGCACAGGTTATGAGCACTAAACCTCAGATTCAATTCCTAAAAGCTATTTACCAAACAGTCCTGATGAGCCACTTTCCAGCTTAACTAGAAGCTTTAAAATAAGCTCAAAGTGAAAACCATAAATTGGAACCTTAATTTTACCTAGCAAAGAGCTTACAAACCAAATTTTAGCTTATTAGGATCTGAAATGAGCTCTCTAGAAGCTCTGAAAGAAGTTGTATCAGGCTAAGTATGCTGATATAGGGCACTTTCTGGAAAACAGACCAAGTTTAAGCTTAATTTTAACTGGTTTATAAAATTCACAAAAATATTCTAAAATTACTTTGATGAAATCCACCAACAAGAGATGATAATTCCAGAAGTTCAGCTTAATTGGATTCAAATTGAGTGATTAAAAAATCCAGAAATGACAGCAATCAGAACTGAAAATAGAATTTTTGACTTTTTGAGAAATTTGTCCTTTTGACTTTTATGAACTTTGAATGCCTCAACCTCTTTCTAAATCATGTTTTAAGATAAAATGAAACCTAATTAAGCTATACTAATTAAGTCTAATCCTAAATGCAAGCTTATGCTAATGTAAAACTAACTGATGTGAGACTTAAAAGAGATTCAAGCTGATTTTGACTAACTAGCTAATTGAGATGCAATTTTATGACTTAAATCAACTAATAGCACCTAGTTATGAATAACTATACTACTCCTAACAATTATACTAGCACCTAATGCAGAATATTCACTGATCCAAACACCACTTTATAAGACTGTTTAGCACTTTAACACACCAAAACTCAAACCTAGGCCATAACTATCCTTAATGCAGATTCAGGTAATCAAATTAGAGATTATGAGTGAAGTTTAGACAGCAAATACACACAAATCCTCAAGCAACATATGATCACATTTTAAAAGCATATTAATGTGCAGACATGAATTGTGAACCAAACTATGATCTAATCAAGTATATAAGCTACATATAGATTGAAATAAGCTAGTTAGATAGAAATACGCTCACTATATCAGATCTGCACTACTGAATCAATGAATTGCACAATCAAGCAAAATCAGAAAAATGAACTCACATAAAACCTCAGCTGAATAGAGGTTCCCATTTAAGGGCAGCTACAAGCTCCATATTATTCATAGAATAACCTGGTAAAGTCCCTCTGGCTAATCCCTTACAGCCACTTCCTAAGCTTTCCACAATCAATGCATAGGTATTTTTGAAACTAATTTGACTGATTTGTTTGTAGAATTGAGTAAGAAGCTATGATAAGCTCACAATAAGCTATGATGAGCTTAAGTAAGCCTATATAAACAGAGAATAAGCTGAAAGAAGCTTTAAAACAGATTCAAACATTCTTTTTTTATTTTTCAAATATTTTCTCAAATTTTTTGTGATTTTTTTAAGAAATAATTAAGCTAAAATTACTGATGAAATAAGCTGGTTATACTAAAACTATAACTAATAAGCACTTGAAAACATTAACACAGTAATTATGATTAAATGAGAAATTGTACTAAAAAATACTTTAATTAACAAAACACTGAATATAGTTGATTATGGAATTATTGAATTACTTTAACTATATGAAAACAATTAAAAACAGAAATAAACTATTTAATTCCTACTACAATTCTACATGTCAACACTTGTGGGATCCGTGGGTATTTATAGCTGCACCATGAGCTTGGAAGCTTCAAGAAGAGAGGAAAGTGTGCTTTCTCTGACGATTCTCAATCCTTATATCACATCCCATCAGTCACCTTTCATTTACATCCCTTGGATCAAGCAGATGACATACTTCCAACCAATAGGAATGCACCTTGGCACACGGATTGCCAAGGTGGCATTCTTATGTTTCAGAAATGTCAGGAAAAGTACATTCATACCCTTTAATTGAAGTGATTTTGTCTAATTGGGTGAAGGGCAATTTTGACTGTATTTTACTGGGTTTGACCAAGTATATGAAAGGGTTCGTTTGGTTTATTGACAAGGGGTTCAATTGAGAGTAAAGGGTTCAATGGGTTAAATGGTTTGACTGGTCAGAGTATTGTGAAGGGTTTAAAAATGGCTTTTTGACCTCTTAGGTTTATTTTATTTAATGAAAGGTTTTTTTAAAGGTATGTTTTGAATATTTGTGAAAGTTAAAGGGTAATTCAGGCAATTTAAGCACAAGGGTATACAAGGGTGTATTCTGCCATTATGGGATAGATGGGGGACTGATCTTACCAATTTTGAAACTTCAAGGGTAGAATTTAACAATCTTTGAAACTTGAGGGACTAAATCTGTCATTTCTTCAAAGTTTATCCAATCTTTCAAAAATCATCCTTTAAGCATCAAAATCTTCACATTCACTCATTTCTGATTTCTTGGCTTCATCTTTTGTACTCTTTTTCTTCTCGTGCTCAGTTTTTGTCTGATTTGTCTTTCTTTTGTGTGTTTTGCCATATCCGTACCTGCACATGCATAAACTCAAGAAACCAACAAATATTAGGTATAAACGGCTCTTTTCTTGTTATTTTGGGTCTATTTTGGTAAAGAAATGGTATGTGTTTTAGCACATACCAACTGGTTGCAAAGCTTTATCAAGAAGAACAAGCTCAGTTTGAAGATGAAGAAAGAGTTAGAAAAGAGAAAGAAATGCTTAGAACAGAAAAAGAAAAAGCTAACATTTTCGTGATGGAAGAATGGGATGATATTCAATAAAATAAGGAAGCTGATCAACAATTAGCACAAAGTCTGCATGAAGAAGAAAAAGCACAGTTATCTGATGCAGAAAAAGCCATATTGTTCATGGAATTTTCGGAAAAGAGGAGAAAATTCTTTGTGGAAAAGAAAGATAAAGAAAAGAGGATCAAACCACCAACCAAGGCTCAACAAAGGACAATCATGTATACTTACCTCAAGAATATGGAAGGATTTAGGGCTGCAAACTTGAAGAATCTTTCATTTGAGAAGATTAAGGCAAAGTATGACAGAGCATTTAGAAGGGTAAATACATTTGTAGATATGAGTACTGAGTTGGTAGAGGAAAGTGCAAAGGATGCAAGTGTCTAAGAAGGTTACTGAGCAGGTACAAGAGCAGGTGGAGGAGAGTATCAAAAGATCAGGGCCTGAGTTGGAAAAAGGGAGATTACTAAGAAGCAGAAGGTGGATATAGATCCAGAGGCTGATAGGCTTAAAATGTTGGTGGTGATTGATCAAAAAGAAGAGGATGTAGCAATTGATGCTATCCCTCTAGCTACTAAGCACCCTAACATTGTTGACTGGAAAATACATAAGGAATGAAAGCTTACCTACTTCTAGGTCTAAGAGCTAATGAAAATTCACAAATGTACCTCAGTTTTGATAAGATGCTCTTGAGCATTAACAGAGATGACTTGGTAAATCTGTGGAAGCTGGTAAAAGCTAGGTATAGAGAAACAAGGCCTACAGGTGATTATGAGTATGTCTTATGGTATGATTTGAAGAAAATGTTTGAACCTACTATAGTTGAAGGAGCCTGGAGGGAACAACATGATAAAACTGTATCACTCTAGAAGGTTTATAACTCATATGGAGTTTTCTCTATGATTTTGGGGAATTTATGGATATGCATGTTAGTATAGAGGAAATATCCTCTTACAGCTCAAACAAGTCTTGAAATGTTAGACAAGAATATTAATGCAGAACAGTATAGTGAAATGTGTTACCAGCTTCTTAAAAAAATAGAGAAATAGGCTGGTATTTACAAGAAGGATGAATAAGGTGTTTGGAAGCATCTTCCTGGTGATGGCTAAAACTTTAAATGAAACTTGACGATTTTGGGAGAAAATATCAAGTTTAGGGAGGAATGTTGGGATTCAAAGGCTTTTTGAAGATATTGCTGCTCAGGTAATGATATTGCTGCTTATGATGTCTTAAGACTGCTCTATGATGTTAAAGCTGCTTTGAAGATTGGAAGGAAAACTTGCTAAGTCTTTACAACTACTGGAGTAAAAGTTAAGACTGCTTGTGCAAGTTACTACTATCAGTATTAATGGACTTCAAGGAAAATACGCTAAGTCAAGTTACTGCTACTAGTGTAAAGTTACTACTACTACTACAAACTTAATACTGCTGGAAGATTAATGATGCTCGTTAAAGAGTTACAACTGTTAGTTAATAGAGTTAGTACTGTTTATGTATAAGTTTACTTTGTGATCAAGTATTGTAACAGATATGTATAGAAATGATTTGATATACTTAGGAAAGTATTCTTATCTTGGAGAATACGTATTGTAACCCTAATAGGACTCCTTAGTATATAAAAGGAGGTCCTAAGGCATAGAGTTTAGTACAAGTTTTTATGAGTTTTTGATTAGCTTCAAGGTTGTAAACCCTAATACTTTGTTGAGTATTAGTATTATTATTCCTAATAATATTAAGGCTTGTTTGTTCACTTGTGTTCATTCTTGTTCCATTAATAATACTTCTAAAGGTTGAAGACTAAATTCCGCATAGATAATATACGTAAAGACAATTTCTATATGAGTTGTATTAGATTATCTAGTATAACTTATTCTTCACAAGCTAAAGGAATTGGATCTAGTGTTAATGGGATCTACACGTAATGTGTAGTTTCACCATTTAAGAGATAACGCCTTGTTTTCAAGTTCAAATTGACTCGGAACAGTTCGATATGGAAAAACAAGAAATAAATAATATAATTTATTATTTAAAAACATATTTTGAAAATTACCGGATGGTTACAAGCAAGAAGTCGTATAGTGTTTCTGGTGGTCATAATGAGCGTGAGAATACACTAAATCAGCTGTTGAGTGAATTAGATGGATTTTGAAACACTTCAAGAGTTATTGTATTTTCTTTGGGACAAATAGGTTCAATGTGTTGAAGCCTGGTCATTTGATCGTCAGATTTCAATTGATAAACTTGATTTTAAAAATCTTTAACAAATATTGAGAATATATTTGAATAAGTTGAAGCTTGATAAAGAGCCGCCACATTACCCTAAGAGGCTTGTTGCGCTAACTCCTGGTTTTACTAGAGCCGAAATAGCCAATGATGAAGCTGAATTAATTGCTGCTAGGTGCGAGAGTGATGCGATAACATTGGAGCACTTTGAGACAGCTTTTTACAGGGAACTGGAGGTTTGGAGAACAAATCAGGGTATCTTATAGAGGTAAGCATGGTTTGGCTTGGCTCGATTTTTTACTAAAACCAAAACTGCACTGAAAATATTTGTTTTTTTTTGTTTTAAACCATTCGGTGGTTTTGGTTTATTTTAGGTTCGGTTTTTAGGTTTTTGGTTTGGTTTTTCAGTTTTTTTTTTTTTTTTTTTTGTTAATTTTGTATATCGCAGTTTGGTCTTTCAATGGTCGAATTTCTAATGCAACATGCAACAACTTTTTCATGTTTCAACAACAAAGAAACATAAAATAATGATAATAAGAAAATATTGGTCATAAAAAACACATAAGATAATTGTTTATGCATCGTAAATTATAATCTAGTTTAATTAATGTTTCAGTTCATGCTTGGTAATGAGTTTGGAGGTACGGAGTGTACACCAATCATGTCTCTAACCTCCCTAACTCTGATAGTGGTACACTGTGATTCAGGTCGCTAATGAAGTTCATTAAGTCTACTTTTCAGTGAGTATTGATGAGACTTATACTCTTTGATTGGTAAGCTGAAGGATCTTATCAGAGAGTAGTCTCACAAGACGATTCTTCTCTTCAGGGAGTGGACCTATCAGTGAGCATACTCGAGGAGCCACCCTTTTAGGGCCAATCTCATCAGCAAGTGCAACACGGTGGACTGAATTCAAACTTACTTGTAACGGCTTTGACTTATTAAAGAGCAATTATAACTCACCTTAATAACCACGTTAACGGCCCTGTAATCACTATTTCCTATAATGGAGGAACATTAGAATGTAATTAATGGGCCAGTTATTATCATAATTTCATTATTGGGATTTAAGTCTTTTCTATAAATAGGAACACAAAAATGCATAGAAAGGACACATAAAAACTTAAACACAGAAGCGAAAAGGGTTCTTTCTTTCTTCCTAAAAAAGAAAAAACACTTGGTCTTATCCCAAGGAAATATTTGTGTAACGCATGCATTAGGGTCAAATAGTTTCCTTCAAAAAGTAATTACATGATTCTAAGTGATATCTGGTGCATTGATTATTTATACCCAACTGGGAAAACCACCAATAATCAGATACTATTTTGTGATACTCAATGCGCAGCAATGAAGCATATTGTAAAACCCGGAAAAATCGCGTAAATTATATTTGCGTCTAATTTAAAATTTATTAACTCGAGGTACTAATTATGAAATTTATCTAAAATACTTATTAAACATTTGAAATAATACTTTTAATTTAGTGACATTTGATAAATTAATAATAAGAGTAAATCTAATTAAATAATTACCTAAACTAAATTCTATAAATAATTTAAATACAAAAAAAAAATATATGTAAACCCTAAAATCTCTACACCATAATTTCAGATCCAATCCCCCCTATAAACGAACAAATCATCATTTAAAACAAATATTCCCTATCAATTAGTATTAATTGGTATTTACCTGTTACACAAAATTTAAAAAAAAAAAAAAAAAAGGTTTTTATTATAAGCGGTTATTTCCTCCCTCCTCTCCGATTCGACACACACACCCATACACACATTCACACACACGTTTTTGGAGGCTGTGGATTCTAGGAGAGGGCGGCCAAGGTCGGGAGCAAGTAGTTTCAATTCATTGTAATCGAATTTTCCCTAAATCGCAAACTAGGTATTGTGTTTCATATTTATTTTAATTAATTCGGCTTATATAAAATTATGTGGTTAATTTTTCTATAAACCATAACCTATAATGATGTTAAAAACGTATTTGTTATGATCATATGGTGCTCAGTTCGATTTATAAAAATTATTGAAACTAGTGGTACATATTAAGGGTCGATTAGGGTCTATTGGATGAAAACATTTTTAATTTTGTACTCAGTGGATAAAAACGTGTAAGACCAATTTTGTGATGTTAATACGACCCTAATACACGTTCATGATGATTGATAAAACAGTAGGTGTGGTTTTGGTGTCGTTATAAATTTATATGTGTCGGGTTGGAAGTTATGATTTCATGTTTGGATGTTCCAGAAATTTAGTGTTTTGTAAACTATATAATAAATTTCTAATGACACATATTTGGGTGGTTTTTGATTCTAGAATTGAATTTAACCTCTGTAATACTTGTGTGTCGAGTTTCGGGGTCATTGGTGGTCGCGAAGCACCCGTATGATTTTTAAAAGTTAACATGTCAAAACTATCTTTCGGGTCTGGGAATTCTGTTAACTTGTGGGATTTTTCATAAATTAATGGTGAGGTCAAGGCCCTAATTTTTGTATTATGTTCATTAATGTCTTAAATAATTTCTGGAATTTTTGGGAAATTTTTGGAGTAGTCTAAATAATGTTTAAAAATGCAAACTTGCAAAGTGTTAAAAGTCGTGAATTGAACTGTTTGTGAAAACGAATTTTTACAAAATATTTAGGCATTTCTATAAATTCTGAGGAAATTCACATAAATACTAGAGACATATAGGTAGTTCTGTACTGAACCGAGGGTCCTAAATTGATGCTTAGCTATTTTATTTAATTGGTAGAAAACAGGTCTGATGAAAAGTAAATAAATCTGAATATGACTTGAATGCATGTTTTAATATTTTATATACATAGGTGTTTTTAAATTAACACGGGATGCATGTAACCTTATAAACTTGTGTAAATGACTACTAAACCACTAAAATGGTATTTGGTGACTTCTAATTTACGTTTGGACCTTTGTATGATTTATGGTATATGAAACCCTAATTTGATAATATGTGAACATTAATTTGATTATTAAGTAACCTAATATACTTTTGTGCATATGTGTAATAAAATTCCGCTATGAAACCCTAATTAAGTGTTAATAAGAGTAAAAATCATTTACCTTGTAATTAATCATTTAATTCACTTAAACCCTATATGATTAATTGGTAAAACTTCGTTAAGTATGTTTTGACCTAAAAAGTTTCTATAAATGGCAGAAACCCTAAAATCCGTAATAACCGTAATTATGACATTAATTGTACATATAAGTAATATGCTATGATAATTCGTGAAGATCGGGTGAAGTCGGAGTGATCCTACTCTTTTGGTCATTTCTCGTTGTTGCTTTTGTAAGTTACAGATATTCTGACCTTTCTCTTATGGTTTCTCATGATCTCTTACACATCTTTTGATCTTTAACTATCTTGATTATGAACCTTGAACTATTTTATGTGAACCTTTGAATTGAGCCTTTACTATGAACCTTTGCTATGAAGCTTTGATTATACTATTATGTTGAACTAGACATTTGCCAAACGTTGACCTCACCTTTTGACCCTTCAGTTTAATACCTTAGCCATTTTCCTAGCCATGAAGGTAACATGGTCATGTCATTGATGCACCGATGGCATGACTCCAGGGTGGTCGAGTGATGAACCATCCTGTCCCTTTTTCGTTATATATATTATGAGCTCAAGATTATTATATATGTTTTGCCACTAATATCTTTGCAGGGGCGTATGGATGCATCTTAGATTTGTTCTGTATATGATATGATATGGCATGATTGATTTATTTCGGTGATTGATGTTGTGTGCAATACACGTCTTTCACATTTCGGGAGTTAGCTACTCCATTGGTTACTTATGTTATGATATGTTCCGTTTCAGGCTCGTGGTAGATTACTGATATTTTCCATTCATGACCTTTTATCCTTGTTATGCCTCATGTTATTCCACAATGCACCATATTCTATATTTCTCGTTTTTAGTTTTCCGTTGATAGCTCATGTCACACCCCTAAATTATCTGTTTTACAGCGGAATGGAATTCCTGAGGGTTGACTGTCATAGCATCACAATCACAGTTATATGGAACGACCTAAAGGGTCATTTGGAAAACACATCATTTGATTTAATAAAACAATCAGAGTTTACAAAATGGAGGTCCCAAATGAAAATCATCAGGTGCGGAAATAAGTTTGTTACAAGCCAAACGATGTTTTTAAAGTGTATAAATCCCATGTGAGACGCGTCGTCACCACGACTCTATGATAAGTCCACATGCATGCCATGAAGTGAATGCCTTATATACCTGAGATAAAACAAGCTAAAAGTGTCAACACAAAGGTTGAGTGAGTTCATAGACTTTGCGTTGAAATGTAAAGCCTTTAAAGAATGTTCATGCAGCAAATCCACTCAGTTCCAAGTTCCTCCATACAAAACTTGCAGCTTGTGTGTTTACAACCCATTGCCAAAATATGTATAGTTTATGTTCAAATGCATGATGTCAAATGAATTCACATAACAGTACATTACTTAATGTATCAATATTCAATTGATATAACACATATGAGTGTTGTTCAAATAATTTCAAGACCATTAGTTCATGATTATACCAAGACCATCAGCTCAATGAATATACTAAGACCATTAGTTCAATGATTATGATTATACCAAGACAATTAGCCCAATGATTATACCAAGACCGCTAGTCCAATGATTTATGATATAGAAATTCTAAGTATGGCAATATTTTTACTTCGTATGACTAAACATTCAGTTCAGTTAAACATGTAGTTGCAAATAATCATGAATGTCATAAAAGTTTATGAGCATGTATCTCCCCCAAAGAGTTTAATAAAAGCATTAAAACAATTGAAAATGGGGCTATCGAAACTCACTTGGTACAATGATGCGATGGCAAAAGTGAGTACACCGAAATGTAGCGTGAATCTCTAAACTTGACCTATTATGAATGATATGATATATAATAAGTCATGATGTAATGTTATGCATGCAATTCGTATGATATCTATACCACTTGTGAATTTTGAAAATAACGTTTATCGTCGAAAAATAATCTTATAACGTCTTGACAATTTATAAATTACTTTACAAGTATTTATATTGAAATGATATCCTACGATAGTCATTTAGTGATTTATTATGAAACTATAACTTTTCGTCGTAAAATAATGTCATTTGACAATTTCATGAAAGTGACTAAACGGCCTCGAAAAGCTAGTCGTAAAATGGTGCACGTCGAATGTTAGGAAACAAACTCAACGGTTTTGGGAAGCTTGTATCATTATCTCAAAGTTTTAGCATTTAATTTTTCATCCTAGAGGTCTCGATCAGGGAGAAAAATGTAGGTAAAGTATGGTACTTTTGTCCAAAATATTGTTTAAGGTAACTTTCGGCAAAGTTTGAGTGACCGTATTTTGTTCGTTACAATTCCGCTTGACGAACGGTTGGAAATTTTGGAAAATATGCTAGGCGAACTTACTTTTACTAGAAGACATCATTTTATAAGAAAAAGTACTCCAAATTAGTTCTCCAAAATATTTGTTCTCCAAAATATTTGTTCTCCAAAATATTTGTTCTCCAAAATATGGTTCTCCAAAATATTGTTCTCCAAAATATTTGTCCTCCAAAATATTTGTCTTAGCTTCATATCAAAGTAAACTTATATATTTTTGATAAATCGACACATTTCATAACGCTTAAGCCTCATTTTTACTCGTAAAAAGTGGACGTAACATGCTGAATTTTCAGAATTTTTATAGTTTTCGATGCCGTCTAACTTGTAAATAGCATAACTTTTTGTTATAGCTCCGTTTTAACCCGTTCAAGCGCCCACGTTTTCGTTTTAAAGTATATTTTCTAAATATCTAGGCCAAAAATTTTTACCTACTGTCGAAATTTCCATATTTCAAAAATATGGACAGACCCTTAAGTAAACTTGTCGAAATGAGTTTTTCTCGCGTCAAACCTATTCTAACCAATTCAAAAAAACTCCGAAGCTATTCTAATCCTCCCATACACCTTCTTAGGGTGTCATGGGTTCCTATACATCAACAAAAGTGATATATTTCAAGGAGTAATTATAGGATGAAATATATATATATATATAAACACTTAAAAACATTAAAAAGTGGTATAAACATCATTATGACTTGCCTGTTTTTCTTATATATGATGAAATGAACACAAAATAAATATGAAATATGAACATGAATATGAGATGCTTACTAGTTACTTGATGAGGTTAAATGAACAAAGGTTAATCCTAAACACCCTAGGTTTTTATTTCAAAACCTTACTTAAGAGTGTGTCTAGATTGTGATGAACTTGACTAGAAAAATTTTTATGATCTCCTTCTTGGTCCTTCAAGGTGGCCGGTTGTGGTGCTATAGAGAAGAAGAGAGTGTTTAAGTTTTTTACACTTTGTGAATTTGAGATATTATGTGAAGTGTTTTGAGTATAAAACAATATATGTGAAGATATTAGTGAATGGAAAGTGTGAATCACCCTTGTTGTTGACAAGGGTGAGTTATTAGGCTAGTGGATGATTTTTTTATTAAGTAATTAAATGTAGAGTAATTGTGTAGTTATTTAGGGATAGTTAGTAACTTGTGTAAATATTTGAGTTTGTAGGGTAGCGTTAGCTAATAATAAATTTTAACGGGTAAAAATAAAATATATTGAAGTCATAAAAATTATGAAAATACATTTCTTGCGAAATTTGAGTGAAATAATAATTATCGTGTAGTTTTTAAGAAAACCGTTGTAATTATATAAATATAACAATTTATATACAAAATAAATTTAAAACACCGCGTAAACTCATAATATTATATTTATAATCTTAATATGAGTATAAAAATATATTGGGATAATTTTTGAAAGTATCGGATCAAATGTTCAAAATAATTGTTTACGCGATAGCGTTTATTTAATAGGAAAATAAAAGTTTAATGTAAAATGCAAAACCATGCGTGAATTGATATGAAATGATGTTACTAATGATATGTAGACTAAATCTAGTCTATATGAAATGTCCTCGATGAAATGTTCATGAATTCGCAGCTAAACCATTACAGTTACGCGAATTTGATAATCGTAAACCTAGTTTACGATAAATGATGAATAGTGACTCATGATTAGTGATTTGAGAAATGACCTGAAAGTACGAGTTGTCACAGCTCATTCATTCATTATCCTTATGTGATTCATCCGACTACCATACTATACTCCATTTCATTGATTTGTCATACTCTCATTCCATTTTGGTTGACTACCAAGCTTATACTTCAGATTACCACTTCATTCATTTACCCTGCTATTATATGATTAATATGTGACTATCTGTTTACCACGCTATTATGTGACTAATTTATTCACCCGTTTGCCATGCTAGTATGTAATTATTTGACTCATCCGTTTACCTTGCTATTATATGATTAATATGTGACTATCTGTTTACCATGCTATTATGTGACTAGTTGATTCACCCGTTTGCCATACTAGTGTGTAATTATTTGACTCATCCGTTTAACATGTATACCTCGTTCAGTGATTTTGTGGGCTATGACTATCATTTAGTATTCCTATCTGCTATTTGTGACTACCATTGTTGTACTTTTGGTTGGTATTTTTCCGTTTCTTACGATGCTGGTTTGGCGTAGTAATTGATGTTTACCTGACTTGTTGATGCCATGTTTACAGTTCTGTTTATGCTACTGGTTGATGAAGGAATATGGTTCAACATATGTTATCCGTCTAGTTGACTTGTTTAGTTTGCCATGCTATGTTCTTGTTTAGTTAATTCATTCAATTATGATGTTTGTTTGATATTCCTACCTAATACATGTGACTATCATGCTTATATTACTGTTAGTATTTCCGCTAGTTATGATACTTGTTTTGTTTATTAACTATGGGTTATCTGACTTGTGTGATTGCCACGCTTACATTCAATTTAGTTGCTTCTGCCTACTTATAGAATTCAGCTTGGCTTATATGTATTCTGATTATCTGATTTATTTGTGTTGCCATATTTATGTTTAGTTGATACGCTGACTGCCATGCTTGTACACTGTTTGGTTACTTGTTTTGTTTATGATACTGTTTATCAACCCCTATTTGTTTATGTTCGGTATATGTATGTTTGGTTATTTATATGTGCTTATATATATTCGCTGATGCGCTTCTTTGTTTTGATTTCTTTTGATTGTTGTTATTCTTATTATCTATTAATATTGTGTTCTGCAGGTTCCTCATTGAGTCATTTTGTTCATTTTCTATGACCTTGATATCAGTTTCCTTTGATTCCTGATGAGTGTGTAAATACTCATCATTTTTGGTCAAATCTGAACTGCAAAACATTTAAAAACACTCAGAAATGCATCAAAATACTGAAAATATCCCAAAATTGTATTTTATATGTTTCAGATGCAAAATGTTTAAAATCGATGAAAACGAGCTAAGTTTGCATAATTGGCAGTTTCAGTCCCTCAACTTTAAAATCTTGACAAAATCAGTCCCTGAGCATTTGTTTTGAAATAAAAGTCAACCCAAGTCCTTTCAAAATCAAAATTTATCAAAAATGATCCTTGGGTAAAAAGTTTGGAGAATTTACAAGTTTGGTCCTTCAAGTTTCAAAATTGGCAAAAATAGTCCTTGGAAGTTTAAAATGGAAAATTATCTTTTATGGTCCTTGTACTAATGAAACTTGGCATGTTTGGCCCTTTTGAGAAGTTTGGGAAAGTTACAATTTCAGTCCCTCAAAAATCAGAAATTACAAGAATGGTCCTTGTGATTAAAATACCAAACCCTTTTCCCCATTGAACCCTCTCAATTTGACCCATCACCCACAAATAAAAAAGCCCCAAACGACCCCCCCCCTTTTTCCCTCCATCCTTTTCCTCCTTTATCTGCTTCCTAGAAACCAGTTACAACCTTTTACCCAAATCCTCACAACCAAGAACACTCCTCCTCCAACCTTCTCTATTACCCAACTTCATCAAAACCCAAAACCTCCCTTAATCCCTTCTACCCAGTTTAACCCAAATCCCAAACCCACTCACATCTTCCCTCCTCTTTTTCCCCATTGCCACCATGGCAATCCTAGCTTATAAAACCCAATGGACGGCTTAGATTGTTTCACAATTGGTACCTACCTCTTGGATGGCTTGGATTGAAAGGAAAGAAGCACAAGTTGCCTTTGTTCTGTTTTGTCTCACAGCAGAAGCACAACACAAGAGGCTCAAGATAAAGACCTAATCTTAGACTTAGTATAAATAGCTTCATTGTAGCCATTGATAAGGCACCCCTAGTTTTAATTTTCAATTTCAGTCTCTTGTTTTTAAGTTCTAGTGTAATTTATTTTCAAATCAATGAAAAGCAGTTTACTTTGAGTTCATGTTTTTTTGGTTAAAGTAGTTGTTAAAGTTTATTTGTAGGTTACTAATTGCTGTTAGTATAAGTATCAAAGTAAATCTCAAAGGCAGGGGTCAAGTAAGTGTTTAGAAAATCAGTCAAAGTTTCATTACCCACTTAAAGGAGTGTTTGGTTCGAGCCATGTTTTGGGTCAAACAAGATTTCTACCCAATTTGACTTTTGAAGTCAACTTGTTTTCGAATATAAGTTCAGTTTAAGTAAGTGCTAGTCGATACATTTAGTTTTCATCAAGATTTGAGTAACAAAAAGGGGTTTTACTTTTTATCTGCGAAAGCAGCAACGATTCTTTGTTTTGGCTTATTTCAGTAGCTTTTAGAAGTTCAAAAAGTGTAAAAGTTAGTTTTATCAAATCTCTATATGCCAAGCTTTGTTTGTGTCTAATCTTGTCTGCATCCTAAATTCTTTCAGCATAGTTTGGGTCGAATTCAAAAGTTGCAACTTCAAATTTTTATCGCAATCCGATTGGTGCTTCAATCGATCTCAGCTTATTCCTAAGCTGATAAAAGTTTTTCTTGGGCCCCACTTGTTAATTTTAACATCTATGCTAGCTTAATATTGCTTGTGCAGCTTTGTCGTTGACTTGGAAGCTTGTTTCTCAGCTTATAAATAAGCTCCAACAGGGACCCTTGGGCTGTCTTCAGCCTGCACAACTGCACCCACAGGTCACTTATTTTTCTCACTCAAGAGCTTATCAAGTAGCTTTTAGTTAATTTAGGGAATCGTAGGGCACTTTTAGATATAGTTGGATTAGAAAACTTAGGTTGTAGCTTATTGGATCTCCCCTAGCTTATTTCCCTCGTGCTTATTTCCCTTTTCTAGTTTAGGACTTCCCTAGTTAAACTAGCTTTTTCCAACCGCTCTTTTCCCCTTTTAGCTACATAATCGCTCGCTCGTTGATCTTAGTTTTCTTAGCGTATTTTAGATTTATCCCAAGTGCTTAATTCTAGTTCCATTTGCTTATTGGCCTTCTTTTTGGTTGTTCTTTTGCTCAAAAATTTTGTCAAGTTTTTAGTCAAGTGTGTATCGGATGGAAATAAGCGCCTTAAACCGCTTATTTCAAAAGTCCGGTGAAAAGTGCTTTTACAAAAATCTTGGATTTATTCAGTAAAATTAAGTTGCTAAAGAAAAAATTTTGCAAAAGGTAGAGGCGGATTCAACCCGTGACCTCCACCCATCTCAGCACCCCAACACACACCCTCCAAACCAACGCGCCCTTGGGACTTGTCTCGTTGGATTTTACACAAACAAATCATTTAAGGCATTTTGGCAGTTTAAGGCATAAGCACTTATTGGCTTAATTTCTGCTTATTTTCCCAAACAACCACCAAGTTTCTCAATTTTCTTAGGACTAGCACTGGTTAATGTACTTTCTGTGAATTTTTCAGATTTTTCCAAATTAGTTTAGTATTTTTAATTAATTAATTAGATTAAATTAATTTTTAATTCATAAAAAATAATTTAAAAGTCAAAAAAACACCTCGTTGGGACACGACCCGGGGAACTCACTTTCCCGGTATCACTTTTATCACACTCGTGAGATTTGGCACGTTAACCCTTTTCCTAAAAGGTTGATTTGTCGACTTTCACGATTAATTTGATATATTGATTTGTAGATTAACATAATCTAATCCAAATTCGTTTTAACCAATTCAAGTCCTAATCACGAAACTCAACGACACCGTCAATTTCACACCTCGTTGGGACACGACCCGGGGAACTCACTTTCCCGGTATCACTTTTATCACACTCGTGAGATTTGGCACGTTAACCCTTTTCCTAAAAGGTTGATTTGTCGACTTTCACGATTAATTTGATATATTGATATTGTGTTTATTATAAGCTGTTTTTCAACGATTTCATTTTTCTTAAGTTTAGAATTAATCAAAGTATTTTTCTGAAAAATTTCATAATTTTCCACTTAGGTTTACTATTTTTAATAATTAATCTTCTAATTTTTAGTTTTTAATTCAAAAAAAAATAATTTAAAAGTCAAAAAAATACCCGACTTTTTTCTAAATTTTTTTTTAGTCATTTAGAATGTAGGAAAATTAGTTTTGTACCCGTATACTTAAATTGCATATTTTTCATGTAATGCTTTTAAATATAGAATGAAAATGACTTCAAAGTCTTTATTAGATTTAATTTCCTTAGTGTAATCAATCATACCCTTTTCCGCTTCAATATCACCCGATCACTATACGCTTTGGTTATTCAATGACACCGTTGGGACTTAACGACTGGGAAACACTATACTCTCGGACTTAAATTCTTTGGTTTCAGCATCGTTTGGCTTTTATTACAGTTGACCATTCACAAGTGGTTGACTTGTGTGATAAAAGACTGACCGTCAGGTAAACCTAAATGGAAAATTATGAAATTTTTCAGAAAAATACTTTGATTTGTCGACTTTTTCCTAAAATCATTTTTAGTCATGTATAAACAAAGCTTATATGGTGTCTGTTTTTGGATGTAACACAAACAAACACACCTTTTTGCCATTTTGTGAGCACAAATAAGCAGAGAAAACAATTTAATAAGCACACTTATGATGGAACAAGCAATAAAGATTGAAAATAAGCTAAATCTAAGTAAAATAAGCTGAAAAATAACAGGGATAAGCAGTTGGGAGATGCTACAAATAGGGGATTCCTAAGCTAACTGAAATGAACTAAGCATATATAAGCCTAAACTCTAGTGGACCTAATAAGCTATAATCAATACCAATTAAGCTAACAAAGGTCTACTTTATCCTACTTACCTAAAACCAACTAAAGACTATTAAATAAGCTAATCTAACAACCTAATAAGCTAAAGAAAGAGAAGAAAAGACCTGTGACCTGCAGGCTTAAAATCAGTTCCATATGGCTTCTTTGAGCTTATTTTTAAGCTCTGAGATAAGCTTCAAAATCAGGAACAAGCTACAATAATTGAAGTTAGCATAGTGGGGATTTTAAAAAAGTCTAGTTGGTGGGGGAGATGGATACTGTACAGCTTATAAATAAGCTGTACAACAAGGGGTCATGTATGTCTTTGAGACGTAACAAAAAAATGCAAATAGACAGATTTTTACTTCAAATTTAACTATGCTAGGGATGATTATGATGCTTGCAACTGAAACTAAGGTGAGTTGAGTATACAAGGGCTTAAGAAAAACAATTTTTGACAAATAAGGCATAAGCACTTATTGGCTTAATTTCTGCTTATTTTCCAAAACAACCACCAAGTTGTTAATGTACTTTCTGTGAATTTTTCAGATTTTTCCAAATTAGTTTAGTATTTTTAATTAATTAATTAGATTAAATTAGTTTTTAATTCATAAAAAATAATTTAAAAGTCAAAAAAATACCCGGCTTTTTCCTAAAATTATTTTTAGTAGATTAGGACGTAGGAAAATTACTTTTACACCCGTAGGCCTTAAATTGCATCTTTTTCACTTTCGAGGCTCGGGATTAGCTCGGGTTTTCGCGTTTTTTGTGTTTTAGCACCCTAGGATTTAGTTTAGCTTCGTTTTATCATTCCTTAGGTTTAGTAATAGTTAATTTGTAGTTTATTAGGTTTCCCTTGCTTAATTACTTTCCCGTTAATTAATTTGTAGAAAACTTAATTCAAATCAACAAATCATTAAAACAAATTCAAGTTCATATCACAAAACTCAACGAATCTTTCCATTCACACCTCGTTGGGACACGACCCGGGGAAATCACTTTCCCGGTATCACTTTATCACACCCGTAAGATTTGATACGTTAACCTTTTTCCTAAAGGGTTAATTTGTCAAATTTTACGGTTATTTTGATATACGTTGATATTGTGTTTTTCACCACTCACTTTACACTAATCAAATTTTGGCCGCCGGGAGGTGTGTTGCGACAATATCGTGATTTTTACGATTAGTGACTTGAAGAACCTTCCTCGTGAAGTTATTGTTTTTATAAAATACAAAAATACAAAAATATTTTTCTTTTCTTTGTATATATATGTAAAAGATTAAAAATACAAAAAGATTTTTGCTTGTTGTTTTAAATAATATAGAAGACACAATCAATATAACATTCTCAACTGAGGTGTTATCATTATAAGTTCCGAACAAAAGATTTAAAACTTGCCTTTTTGTCGCTCGTGATTCGGTTTATTTCTATCGGATAAACAAACTGTGTGAGGGGTATAAGGACGGCCTGACATTAAATTGCGGCTGAAAAGAGGCGGTTTTTAATAAGCTTCGCGCTGACCTAATAAGCTTCTCCGCTCCTTTGTGCATTTATCTTATAGAAGTGATCAATTCACTTGGGATTATTGGTTTAAGTTCATTGTGTTTTGCCTCGGTCTTGTTTTAATTGAAAGTGTTGTTTTTGAAGTGCATGCGCACTCGCTCGCAAGCTCGTAGACGTAACAGTAACCAAACAAACGCACTGAGATACGCACCGCTGAACAACCCACAATGACACATAACCAAGGAACGGACCTCAAGTCCCAAGCACGATCCACAAGATCAAGCTCCCGATCTCCGAATGATGGAGGAGCTTTGCCAACCCACGATGGATGGACGGGGCGGTCCAATTGCCCCGGTCAACATCGAGGCCACGGATTTTGGACTTAAGCATCACATGATTCAACAAGTCCAAAGTTTTTGCCAATTTCACGGATCACCGGGTGACGATGCCAACAAGCATCTCGACAAATTTCTCACCGTCACCCAAAGTATGAAGCAAAATGGGGTCACCGATGACGCCCTTCGCTTATACCTCTTTCCATATTCCTTGATGCTTCATGCCACCGCATGGTTTGATCGTCTTCCCAAGAACTCAATCCATAGTTTCAACGAAATGATCTCCAAATTCTTGGCGAAATACTTTCCACCGTCGATGGTGACGAAACTAAGGAATGAAATCAGCAATTTTAGGCAGCATCCCGATGAGTCCTTATTCGAGGCATGGGAACGCTATAAGCTTTCGATTGATCGATGTCCGAACCACAATATGTTGCTTGTCACCCAAATAGATACATTCTATAACGGGTTAACATTGAGACATCGTGACACGATAAATGCTGCTGCCGGTGGTACCTTTATGAAAAGGCGACCCGAAGAGTGTTACGATCTCATTGAAAACATGACTGCCCACCACAATTATTGGGATTCCTCAGCCAAGAGGAGTGAGTCAAGGAGATCTACTACTCTTCCATCTTCTGAATACACGACTCTCACCAAAAAGATTGAAGAAATATCCACTGCCATACTTAAAATGAGTCAAAATAATAACAATCAACAAGTGAATGTCGTAAACAAAAGTTGTGAAACTTGTGGTGGTCCACATCCTTATTTTGAGTGTCCAGCCTCCGGTGGCTTCACTCAAGAGAGCGTTTATGCCGCTTCGGGTTCCTACAATACGGGAGGTAATTCCTACCAACCGCAAGGGGACCGAAACCTTCTAAGCTATCGTTCTAACAATTACCTTGGACCACCCGGGTTTAATCAAAGTCAGAACAATCAAAATGTGCAAAACAGGAATAATTAGTTCAATCAAAATCAGAGTCAGAATCGAAATTTTCAAAATCAAGGTTTTCAAAATCAAGGAAATTTCAATCAAAACCGATTCCAAGCTCCTCAACAAAACATGCATGCCCCGCCTCCTCAAGCTTCTATTGACATTGCTAATTACATCAAAAGCAATGAAGCTATGATGGTGTCCATGCAAAATCAAATTACCACTTTGAAGAATGATTTCACTTCCGAGCTTAGAGCTACTAGTAACAAGATTGATCAATCTCATAGCAAGATTGAAAGCATGATTGCTAGTCTGATGAGTCAAAAGAATCAAGCTTCAACTTCGGGAGCTCTTCCGAGAAACACCATTCCCAACCCAAAGGGAGAGTTGAATGCTATTGCTACTCGTAGTGGTAAATCTTATGAGGGACCCTCGATGCCTAATCCTTCTCCGGTGAGGGATGTGGAACGAGAAACCGAGGTATCAAAGGACAAGGTGCATATCTCAAGCCCACGGCACACAAGTCCAACCTCCGGTGGTCTTACCTCCAATTCCGGAACCCGTTGTTCCGATGACCATTCCTAAGCCTTCACTTCCTTATCCTTCAAGGCTTAATGACCAAAGGCTCCGTGATAAAACTAGTCAACAAATGGAGAAGCTTATCCAAATCTTTCAAGATTTGCACTTCGAGATTAGTTTCACGGACGCTCTTCTTCTAATGCCAAAGTTCGGTCCAACAATCAAAAATTTGTTGAATAACAAAGAAAAGATTTCTGAAATGGCTAAAACTTCTTTGAACGAGAATTGTTCGGCGGTTATCCTTAAAAAGCTTCCCGAAAAGTTAGGAGACCCCGGAAAATTTCTCATCCCATGTGATTTTAAAGGCATAGTTCAATGCTCCGCCTTGGCCGATCTTGGTGCGAGCATTAACTTGATGCCACACTCCATGTGGAAAAAGCTTTCATTACCTCCGCTTACACCTACATGTATGATCCTCGAGCTTGGACCGCATAAGTTCTCGTCCGCTTGGCCTAGCCGAGGATGTATTTGTGAAAGTAGGCAAGTTTCATTTCCCCGCCGACTTTGTTGTTGTCGAATTTGATGCCGATCCCCGAGTACCCCTCATCCTTGGGAGGTGCTTCTTAAAAACGGTTCGGGCATTGATCGACGTTGATGAAGGGGAAATCACTTTGAGGGTAAACAAGGAAGCCGTTACTTTCAATCTCAATCAAGTCACTAAATACTCCCCCAATTATGAAGACAATTCCGTCAACAAAATTGATGTCCTTGACATTGTGTCGGAGGAGTATTCTCAAGAAATTCTTGGATTCTCGAGTATCAATCCCACTTTGGTTGATCCCATCGTTGCTCTCTCTTCCCCTTCCCTCACTCCGTTTGAGGGAAGTGACTTTATTTTGGAAGAAATTGAAGCATACTTGGCTAGTGATTCTGTTTCATGGGAAATTGATCACGCTCCCATCGACATCGAGGGAGATATTCTTCTTATCGAGAAGATGCTCAATGAAGTTCCTTCATCACTCCCTCCTCAAGAACTTCATAAAGAGGAAATCAAAACTATTGAAAAATCTAGTGATCCTCCAGAGGTCGAACTTAAGGACTTACCACCTCATCTCGAGTATGCATTTTTGGAGGGTGATAATAAATCACCCGTCATCATTGCTAAAGACTTGAGTGAGGATGAAAAAGCCGCTCTCATAAAGGTTTTGAAGTCACATAAGCGAGCCATCGCTTGGAAACTTTCTGACATCAAGGGTATTAACCCGGAATTTTGTACACACAAGATTCTTATGGAAGATGACTTCAAACCGGCGGTTCAACATCAAAGAAGAGTGAATCCTAAAATCCATGAGATTATCAAGCAAGAAGTCATAAAACTTCTCGATGCCGGATTGATTTACCCTATCTCGGATAGTCCTTGGGTGAGCCCCGCTCATTGTGTGCCCAAGAAGGGTGGCATAACCGTTGTTGAAAATGATGAAAACGAGTTGATTCCTACTCAATTGGTTACGGGATGGCGTGTTTGCATTGACTATCGAAAGTTAAATGAAGCCACCAGTAAAGACCACTTTCCCTTACCCTTCATGGATCAAATGCTTGAGAGATTAGCGGGAAACGAATACTATTGTTTTCTCGATGGTTTCTCGGGTTACTTCCAAATACCCATTGACCCACAAGATCAAGAAAATACCACATTAACTTGTCCTTATGGAACATTTGCTTACCGACGCGTGCCTTTTGGCTTGTGTAATGCTCCGGGTACGTTCCAAAGGTGTATGATGGCCATTTTCCATGACATGATCGAAAAGACTATGGAGGTCTTTATGGATGATTTTTTGGTCTTTGGGGATTCTTTTCAAACATGTCTCTCCTATTTGGACAAGATGCTTGAACGTAGAAAACACGAATCTTATTCTAAATTGGGAGAAATGTCACTTTATGGTTAAGGAAGGAATTGTCCTTGGCCATAAGATTTCTAAGAGTGGGATTGAGGTTGACAAAGCTAAAGTCGATGTCATTTCAAAATTACCTCCTCCCACAACCGTCAAAGGAGTTAGAAGTTTCCTTGGTCATGCCGGATTTTATCGTCGTTTCATTCAAGACTTTTCAAAATATCCCGGCCTATGACCCGACTTCTTGAAAAAGACACTCCTTTCGCCTTCTCTAGTGAGTGCACCGAAGCTTTTCAAACTCTTAAAAGAATCTCACGTAGCACCAATTCTAGTTGCCCCGATTGGGACTTACCATTTGAGCTTATGTGCGACGCAAGTGATTTTGCCATAGGTGCCGCTCTGGGGCAACGAAAATCAAAACATTTCCACCTATACATTATGCTAGCAAAACTTTGACCGAAGCTCAAGCACATTACACCACTACGGAAAAAGAATTACTAATCGTGGTGTATGCTTTCGAGAAGTTTCGGCCATACTTGATTTTGTCAAAAAGCATAGTGTATACGGATCACTCGGCTCTCAAATATCTCTTTGCTAAGCAAGATGCAAAGCCGAGATTGCTCCGATGGGTTCTCCTCCTACAAGAATTTGATATCATTATCCGTGATAAAAAAGGAGCCGAGAACCTAGCGGCTGATCATCTCTCTCATCTTGAAAATCCACATCAAGGTGTGCTCGAGAAAATGGAAATAAACGAAACATTTCCTCTCGAGACACTTAATGTGGTATCTCATCGTAAAGATTCGAGTACCCCATGGTTTGCCGACTTTGCAAACTATCATGCGGGTAACTTTGTTGTGAAAGGGATGTCATCCCAACAAAAGAACAAATTTTTCAAAGATGTTAAGCATTATTTCGGGAAGACCCTACTTGTTTAAAGTTTGTGCGGATCAAGTCATCCGACGGTGTGTTCACGCCAAGAAGCCATGAAATTCTCAAGGCTTGTCATCATGGACCCACAGGGGGACATCATGGCCCGAACTACACCGCTAAAAAGGTGTTTGATTCCGGTTTCTATTGGCCCACGATTTACAAAGATGCCCATGACCTCGTCAAATCTTGCGACTCTTGCCAACGTCCATAGCAACATCTCTATAAGAGATGAAATGCCTCAAAATGCCATTCAAGTGTGCGAGATCTTTGACATATGGGGCATCGATTTTATGGGGCCCGTCTTCTCGAGGGAACAAGTATATACTCATGGCGGTCGATTATTTGTCCAAATGGGTAGAGGCGAAAGCGCTACCCACCAACGACGCCTGAGTAGTTGTGAAATTCTTGAAGTCTCTTTACCCGTTTGAACTCCCGTGCCATCATTAGTGATCGCGGTGCACGCACTTTGCAACGACCAATTCACAAAAGTCATGCTTAAGTACGGTGTCACTCACCGTCTTTCTACCGCATATCACCCACAAACTAGTGGGCAAGTGGAAGTTTCAATCGTTTGAAAACAATCTTGGAGAGGACCGTAGGTGAAAACCGTGCCTCTTGGTCGGACAAACTTGAAGATGCACTTTGGGCCTTCCGCATCGCTTACAAAACACCCATCGGGTGCACTCCTTACAAGCTTGTGTATGGAAAGGCGTGTCATCTCCCGATCGAGCTCGAGCACAAAGCCTATTGGGCCTTGAAGCATGTAAATTTTGACCTTAAGTCCGTGGGTGATCACCGGAAAGTTCAACTCAATGAATTAAATGAACTCCGTGATCAAGCTTACGAGAACTCATTGATCTACAAAGAAAAGACAAAGAAGATCCATGACTCAAAAATCAAGAACCGCTTTTCAACGAGGTGACCGAAGTCCTTCTTTTCAATTCTTGATTGAAAATCTTCTCGGGGAAGCTTAAGACCCGTTGGACTGGTCCATTCATCGTTGCCAAAGTTTTTCCATATGGCACCGTCGAGTTATCTCAAACCGACGGACCAAACTTCAAGGTGAATGGACATAGGTTGAAGCATTATTTTGGAGAGGACATTCCACTTGTGGTTTTCCCGGATCTACAAACTTTCCCCATGAACAAATGAATGCGGGGATCGAGTCAAGCTAGCGACTCGGGAATCAAAAACAAGAGCACACTATATGGGTTTTCACCAGATTTCGACTTCTTTCTACTTTCTACCACCCTAGTGTGGGGAGTTGCCCCCTTGTTGTATATAAAGTTTTCTAAAAAAAAAAAAAAAAAAATCAAATAATGGTCGTAGTATTTCCCTTTTACGTTCTATGTTTCGGCATAACCGCCGGTACTTTGAATATTGAGGGCAATATTCATTTCTAGTGTGGGGGGGAATTCTCACGAATTTTATCATGTAATTATACCACCCTATTCCCCCATTTTTGGCCAAATTTTTTTTTTTGGAGTAAGTGATTTGCACTTACTCAGCTTATGGTTATCAGTCCGCCATGTCTAATAAACAAAAGGATTGGCTAATCCAGGAGCAAACAGCTCTTGGTAAAGATATCTCAAATCCGTTGACGGCTTGCAATTTGCCCAAAATTGTATAGTGTTCAGCTCACCATATCTTTAATTAGTGAAGAGTTGGCTAGCCCGCAAGTTTATGGCTTGTGGTAAAGGCAGTTGGAAAACCATAATTGGTAATCGACTCACCAAAGATACTTTATCTAAGAGTTGGCTAGTCCGTAAACAAACGGCTTCGGTAAAGACAAATCAAAACCGTTGAAAGCCGGTGATTTGCTCAAAATCATTTGGTTATCATTGTACCAAGGTTCTTACTTGAATGAAACAATTGGCTACTCCGTAGTAATGGCTTTTGGTAAAGAGATTCAAATCCATTAAGTAGTTTCTCAAAAGATTGCTAGGGACTAGCAATAGTTTAGTGTGGGGATTGATGAGTGTGTAAATACTCATCATTTTTGGTCAAATCAACCGCAAAACATTTAAAACACTCGTGAATGCATCAAAATACTATAAATATCTCAAAATTGCATTTTATATGTTTCAGATGCAAAATGTTTAAAATCGGATGAAAAACGAGCTAAGTTTGCATAATTGGCGCTTTCAATCCCTCAACTTTCAAATCTTGACAAAATCAGTCCCTGAGCATTTGTTTTGAAATAAAAGTCAACCCAAGTCCTTTCAAAATCAAAATTTATCAAAAATGATCCTTGGGTAAAAGTTTGGAGAATTTACAAGTTTGGTCCTTCAAGTTTCAAAATTGGCAAAAATAGTCCTTGGAAGTTTAAAAATGGAAAATTATCTTTTATGGTCCTTGTACTAATGAAACTTGGCATGTTTGGCCCTTTTGAGAAGTTTGGGAAATTTACAATTTCAGTCCCTTAAAAATCAGAAATTACAAGAATGGTCCTTGTGATTAAAATACCAAACCCTTTTCCCCATTGAACCCTCTCAATTTGACCCATATAAAAACGCCCCAAACGACCCCCCCCCTTTTTCCCTCCATCCTTTTTCTCCTTTATCTGCTTCCCAGAAACCAGTTACAACCTTTTACCCAAATCCTCACAACCAAGAACACTGCACCTCCAACCTTCTCTATTACCCAACTTCATCAAAACACAAAACCTCCCTTAATCCCTTTTACCCAGTTACACCCAAATCCCAAACCCACTCACATCTTCCCTCCTCTTTTTCCCCATTGCCACCATGGCAATCCTAGCTTACAAAACCCAATGGACGGCTTAGATTGTTTCACAATTGGTACCTACCTCTTGGATGGCTTGGATTGAAAGGAAAGAAGCACAAGTTGCCTTTGTTCTTTTTTGTCTCACGTAAGCACAACACAAGAGGCTCAAGATAAAGACCTAATCTTAGACTTAGTATAAATAGCTTCATTGTAGCCATTGATAAGGCACCCCTAGTTTTAATTTTCAATTTCAGTCTCTTGTTTTTAAGTTCTAGTGTAATTTATTTTCAAATCAATGAAAAGTAGTTTACTTTGAGTTCATGTTTTTTTGGTTAAAGTAGTTGTTAAAGTTTATTTGTAGGTTACTAATTGCTGTTAGTATAAGTATCAAAGTAAATCTCAAAGGCAGGGGTCAAGTAAGTGTTTAGAAAATCACCAAAGTTTCATTACCCACTTAAAGGAGTGTTTGGTTCGAGCCATGTTTTGGGTCAAACAAGATTTCTACCCAATTTGACTTTTGAAGTCAACTTTTTCAAGAATATAAGTTCAGTTTAAGTAAGTGCAAGTCGATACATTTAGTTTTCATCAAGATTTGAGTAACAAAAAAGGGGTTTTACTTTTTTATTATCGCCGACGTAACAACGACAACAGCTTCCGTTCTGGGCTTATTTCGTAGCTTTTTAGAAGTTCAAAAAGTGTAAAAGTTAGTTTTATCAAATCTCTATATGCCAAGCTTTGTTTGTGTCTAATCTTGTCTGCATCCTAAATTCTTTCAAAGATAGTTTGGGTCGAATTCAAAAGTTGCAACTTCAAATTTTTATCGACAATCCAATGGGTGCTTCATCGATCTCGCCTTATTCCTAAGTCGATAAAAGTTTTCTTGGGCCCCACTTGTTAATTTTAACATCTATGCTAGCTTAATATTGCTTGTGCAGCTTTGTCGTTGACTTGAAGCTTGTTTCTCACTTATAAATAAGCTCCAACAGGGACCCTTGTCACCAAGCACGATCAAGACCCACGTGTCACTTATTTTCTCACTCAAGAGCTTATCAAGAGCTTTTAGTTAATTTAGGAAATCGTAGGGCACTTTTAGATATAGTTGGATTAGAAAACTTAGGTTGTAGCTTATTGGATCTCCCCTAGCTTATTTCCCTCATGTGCTTATTTCCCCTTTTCTAGTTTAGGACTTCCCTAGTTAAACTAGCTTTTTTCCAACTGCTCTTTTCCGCTTTTAGCTACATAATCGCTACTGCTCGTTGATCTTAGTTTTCTTAGCGTATTTTAGATTTATCCCAAGTGCTTAATTCTAGTTCCATTTGCTTATTGGCCTGCTTTTTGGTTGTTCTTTTGCTCAAAAATTTTGTCAAGTTTTTAGTCAAGTGTGTACTGGGTGGAAATAAGAAGTCTTAAACTGCTTATTTCAAAAGTCTGGTGAAAAGTGCTTTTACAAAAATCTTGGATTTATTCAGAAATTAAGTTGCTAAAGAAAAAAATTTTGCAAAAGGTAGAGGCGTGATTCAACTCACGTGACCTCCACCCATCTCAAAGACCCCAACACACACCCTCCAAACCAACGCACCCTTGGGACTTGTCTCGTTGGATTTTACACAAACAAATCATTTAAGGCATTTTGGCAATTTAAGGCATAAGCACTTATTGGCTTAATTTCTGCTTATTTTCCCAAACAACCACCAAGTTTCTCAATTTTCTTAGGACTAGCATCGGTTAATGTACTTTCTGTGAATTTTTCAGATTTTTCCAAATTAGTTTAGTATTTTTAATTAATTAATTAGATTAAATTAGTTTTTAATTCATAAAAAATAATTTAAAAGTCAAAAAATACCGGCTTTTTCCTAAAATTATTTTTAGTAGATTAGGACGAGGAAAATTACTTTTACACCGTGAGGCCTTAAATTGCATCTTTTTCACTTTTGAGGCTCCTGGATTAGTTCGGTTTTCGCTTTTTGTGTTTTAGCACCTTAGGATTTAGTTTAGCTTCGTTTTATCATTCCTTAGGTTTAGTAATAGTTAATTTGTAGTTTATTAGGTTTCCCTTGCCTTAATTACTTTCCCCAATTAATTTGTAGAAAACGTAATTCAAATCAACAAATCATTAAAACTAATTCAAGTTCATATCACAAAACTCAACGAATCTTTCCATTCACACCTCGTTGGGACACGACCCGGGGAAATCACTTTCCGGTATCACTTTTATCACACCCGTAAGATTTGATACGTTAACCTTTTTCCTAAAGGGTTAATTTGTCAAATTTTACTGCTATTTTGATATACGTTGATATTGTGTTTTTCACCACTCACTTTACACGAATCAATTCCCTTCATATCTTTATTTTGTTTAGTTTTTATTTTGTCATATCTGTTCACTAGGCTTTTTAAGCTCAACCGCACTTTCTTTTCCATGCGGCAAGGTACCTAGTAGGATGTTGGTCTTGATGGGCTGAGAGTAGGAGCATTTGAGTGAACCGATCCTAGTTTCTCTATCTTAGTGGACTCTTTTTGTAGATCATTGTTTTGATATTACATTTTTTTGACATATTATGTGAAAAACTAGAAGGGGGGGGGGGTTGAATAGTTTTACCGATTAAAACTTTGTTTTAAACTATTTAGATCGACTTATGTCAATCTATTTGGATGTATGTTGGATGTTGATAAACAAACATATAGAAATATGAATATGTAATGAAAAGATAAAGAGTAACAAGCACTAAACCACAACGCGAGTATTTATAGTGGTTCGGCTACAAGGACACCTTCCTTGCCCTACTCCACTCCCCGAGTCACCTACTCGAGAGTTCGTAATCACTACACAACACTAGCTCCTTATGGTGGAGAAACCTTCACAACGTTGCCTACTCTTTATCCGGTACAAGTCTAGATACCTGGTTCTTCCACGAGGTAGAACCAAACCTATCACAACGTCGCCTACCCTTTATCCGGTACTAGGCTAGATACCGAGTTCCATTACAATGGAGGAACTACTACCCAACACTACACCAACACCTAACCCCAAAGGAGATCTACTCCTTATAATAACATCATCAAGGATAACCATATCCTTTGACCCAATACTAATCTATCATGTACATCGAATCACACCATATCGAATGTACACCTTAGGAACTTTTCACTAATACCTTTGACTCGATCTTCAAGACACCCTTCACTAATGTCTTGTGACTTGACTTCTAGGCACCCTTCACTAATGCCTCTAGCCTTGACTTCTAAGCACCCTTCAATAGTGCTTTCAATACGGGCGATTGACACCCTTCACTAATATCTTCGTCTTGACACTTGAGACATCTTTCACTAATGTCTTCAACACTACACTTCTTATGAGAAAGAAGAAATCTATCAACAAGAGAACCTCAGTAGTCTTGATGATAACGAAGCATGGCAACACATGGACTTGAGCTTGCTCGTCTTCAAAGATGGTGATCTCGCCTTTAAGAGGAACCTAGAGAATCACAAGAAACACAAAACTACATACATAGATCACTTGGATCTGAGGTTGGAGAGTTTATAACTCAAAGAGAAACTATGTGAGAAAGGGGTAAGAAACAATGAAGAAATGGCTCACTATTTATAGAGAGAAAACAGCCATCGTTCCAGATCCCACGGATCCTCACTTGAGGGATCCGCCCAAAGGTAATACTCGGGATCCGTGGACGCTACCTTTTCCCATGGGTTTTGGGTCATGGGTTACGGATCATGGTATCAAAGTAGATACAATGTATCTCCAAGATGAAATGCATCTAGTCCATAGTTCATGGATTAAAACTATGGGCCATGGATTAAAACCATGTATGACTTAAGCATGATGTCATGCAATGGGTTATGGGTCAAGATCCTTGGTTATGGGTCATGGACTTTGGGTTTTACCAAACTATATTCAATGTATTTGGTCAATGGGTCAAATACTTAAGTTTCTACCCATTTATAATACCCATTATAATACATATTAGTTATGTATATACTTGCCCAATATGTAAACACTATTTGTTGGACATATGTATCATAAAATCACTTATACTTGTTTTAGTGTTTTATGTGAAAACGTAAGTGTGTTAGAAAACTATTGGCTCAAACCATTTACATATTTTATTTGTTTCGTTAAAATGATTTTACGTTTGTTATCGACAAAACGTTAGAAGATCATAAAATATAAATAAACGTTTTTACGGCTTATTTGTATTAACAATCTCCCTTTTTGTTGATGACAAAACATAAAATTATTTTAAAGAAAACTAGAATTGTAAAAGTTTGAATTTGTAGTTTTTACTTTCTTATCCCCCTTTTTGTTGAAACAAAAAAAGATTCGAAAAGAAACTAATACATTGTTTTAAGAAAAGCATGTGAAAATAAAAAAATAGAGAGCAAGTGACGGGAAGGGTTCTCGTCTTAACTCCCCCTTGACGAGTCCATCCCTTTGTGAGGGCGTCAAGTGAATAAAAACTATTAAGCTAATGCATTGCAACTATGTTTGCAAATGGTTTTGTCTTAGTGACGATAATGCTCCCCCTTGATGATTGCAACTTTGCAATGGGATGTAACAAAATGTAATCCATATGAGGATTATATTGCAAATGGTTTTGCAATGTATGATTTGACACAAAGCACCCCCTAGCTTAGAGTGTCAAAGTCTTCACGTGTAAATTGAAAATCTACAAAACAAGAGTTAGAAGATAGGTATATAATGCATAATTTCCTGCAAATAAGACTCTAGTTAGTAGAAAACTAGTCTTCTGTTGCATGGATCCCACAGTTCCCTCCTTGAAGGGATCTGTCTAGGCAAAACGTAGGGATCCGTCCACCAGTAGCTAAAATACAAGCAAATGTGATGTACCAAAAGGATGTTGGCATTAATAAGAGATATGTATTAGATCAATAATCACATACTCAGAATAATATAACAAATATCATGTAATTTCATTTAATAAAACTAAAGATATGAAGTACATGACTCTAAAAACAAAGAAAATGAATGATACATGATTTTGAGTTGCTAGACTATCTAAGTTACGCTTGATACTAGGTTACCACTAAAATCCTCTAGCTCAAGTTTGTTTAGGTTTAATTTCGTCAAAACGTTCGAGGAGGTGATAAAACATGAAACGTTGATCTTCCCGCACTTCATGTATCAAACTTTCAACATGTTGACAATGATAACAATCTTTGTCATGGCTAGGTAGTGGTGGTGCAAGAAAGGAAATTGCTTGATGTGAAGGATCAAGTGAAGGGGGTGGGGAACCTCAAATGATGGAGGGATTGGTGGAAGCACATTCAAGATGATGGCTCACCAAGAATGATGGTGGTGGTAGAGAGTCACAACTTCCATGTGGTCGGGTGGTTGACTTTGATAATTTCTCATAATCCAAATGGTATTATTTGATTGTGACGCAAAAGGAAGCCGGGCTAGTGTTGACTCAACACCTTGATTTTGTTCTATTGTCCCTCCTAATGAGGAGAATGTTATGGTGGTGGGTGAGATGGCCTAGGAGGCAAATCCTCTAGATTGTAGAGGTGTGGTGATGAAAGTAGAGTTGTGAATGATAGGGCTCTTGGCACCAATGGTGATGGTTTGGGGGAAATAGGATTGTTTGGTTTAGGAGGTATGGTAGTGTTTGTCATTGGTAGTTTTGTAGGAACTATCCTTTTAGGGATTGGTTTGAATGGTTGAGTTGGTGGAGGAGAAATCCTAGCATTTTTGGATTTAACTGGAGATGATTCGGTTGAAGAAATTTCGTGTACAACACGAGCAATTTTCTTGGGTGGTCCTTTGGTGGATGAGCTACCACTTGGAGTTTTTCTCATGATGACATGATTCAAGGAAGTTTGTAAAGGTTTCTAAGTGCTGAAAATGAAGATGAAGGTGAAGACTCTAGGAGTCCTAACAATGTGGTTTATAAAGCAAGAGATTTGGCAAGTGCATTCAAGACTTAAGCCACCAAAATTCATTGGAATGTGATGATTAGCATGCACAAGAGTCAACTTTAGAGTTGTACTGATCTAGAAACTTAATTAAGATGAGATGGAGAGTTCAAGTTAGCAAGATGAGCTTGAAATGATTGTTTTAGCTAGAGTTGACATGAATCTGTCATACGGATCCAACAGTTCCCTCCAATGAGGGATCCGTCTAGGCTATTCCTAGGGATCCGTCTCTCAAGAACTAGTAAAAGATAACAATGATGTTTGTAAGGTCTAAAGCCTATACCTTTTTTAGTGTTTCAATCCATCTAAGTATCTTAAATGAAAGGGTACTTAAATGCTTAAGGCCAATGAGTGATGTAGCTAATGATTTCCTTTCATGGAAGAAATTGGAATATTTATGAGTACCAATGAGTGACCAAGGATGACTCTAATGATTTGAGAGTGTCAAATGGAGCTAAATGATCCTAGAGATCAGATAGTAACTTAAGTTAATCTTTTGGAGGATATCCTAAAAGCTTTAAGATGGAAAAGCTAGAGTTTAATCCATTTTGACCTATTTTGAGGTAAGGATGACTACAATCAATTTGCTAAAATTGAAAGATTTCTAAAGCTAGATGAATAAACATGTAAGGGATCATGTGTGAGTATAAGAGCAGAAGAGTAATGAGTTTTGGTGAGACGATAGATCTACAGGTGTTTTGAGTGTGATCTAAGTGAGTTATGTGTGAGTGCGAAAAATTTACTCAACTTGATAAGGACTCAATTTGTCTTAAGGCACTATGTCTTAGCTTAGTGTGAAGTGATCTAAGGACATGTTGTGAAATACAATGATTGCAATTGCATTTCTGTTTTCCGGATCCCACGGTTCCCTAAGAGTAGGGATCCGTCTAGCACAAACTTTGGGATCCGTCTCTCTAAGCGTAACCTTTAAAAAGGTATGCAAGGGTTGCACAATGCATCATATTTCAAAGTTAGGGTTTTTCTAAGAAGTTCTAACATTAGTGTAGAGATATCAAAATGTAAGATGTCTTATTTCATGAAGGAAATTACATTACATTGATAAAGCATGGATACTAAGGATTGTCCCTATTTTGAAAGAAAACTAAGTTCCTTAAGCTGCTAGATGGATCGTCAAATGGTTGATGAGTGTTTGCCGATTCGGGAATGAAGAAAGTCTTCATGAGAGATGTGTTTAGAGGTTCCATCATCTTGTTCGCAAGTACGCATAAACGGACTTTGAAATTTAGGGTGGAAGTACATGATGTGATGATAAAGGCGTGTCAAGAACATTCCATAAGGGATTATTTTGTTCTTAGTTCCTTGAAGATTTACAATTCACCTTTGGAAGAAGTAGGCTTAGATTGTATGGTTGTTGTGTTAGCAAATAGTACATTATGTGAGCACAACAAGCGGGAAGGATTTCTTGATTTCCCCTAAGACTCCAAACATTTTCACGTAGTATAAGTGCAAGAGCCTTGTACTCTTATCGGATATCCCGTGTATAGATAATGTTTGGATCGGAGTAATGAGGCTTGCATATTATGCGAGTCAAGTCTTCCGGGGAAGGTATGTGTGAGCAATATGGACTATTTTCTTCAAGAAAGTTGAAGTGAGAATCAAGAGACCAATCTTCAGTGAAGGTATAGTGTCCATGATTTGGAATTCAGAGGATGTGAGCAAATTGCCCAAGGGTTAAAACAAACTTTTGGTTTTTGATCCAAAACCAAAGAGATAGAGAGCGATCCTCGTTACGAACGAGTTCAACTTGACGGAAGAATTCCAATACAAACCTTGGACATATTTTCTCATTAATTTCGAGAAGACATTCTAGTCCTATGGTTCGAAGGAAGTATTGATACCTTCTTCAATTGTGTAGGGTGTCGACAATACGTCCTTCAAGGAAATGACGGGTTTCGAGATTATTGAACCCACGGAGATGATTGTCAGGTGTGTTGGGCTCAAGAGAGATGTTAGGAGTGTAGACGCTAGTGAGTGAAAAATAAAACTCATACTCATGCGACATAGTGAGACCTATAGGAAAGAAGAGTTAATAGAATGTGACGTATTACGAGCAAAACAATGACTTCCTAATGTTTTTACAAGATGTTTATTAACAATGGTAACTCACTTAATGTTTCACATTTTAGTGGAACATTTCTTTTTGGAATAAAACTGTTTTTATTTTGCATGAAAAACTGTTATCCGGAGGGACGGTTCTCACGGTTCCCTCCCATAAGGGATCCGGTTAGTATACCTACAGGGATCCGTGGATCTAGTGACAGAAAAAGGTTTTGATGAAAAAGGGTTTTTGCATCTTATATGTTTATGCAAAGGTATGTATTTTACCCAATTTTTTTACTATAGCATGCATTGTTGGTTTCAAAAAGTGTCTCAAGATCAAAAATTACGAGAGATATAAAGCAAAACAAATGACAAACACATTATGAGAAACTAACTAGATAAACTAGAACATTAGTAATATTTTATTTCAATGCTAAGAACGATACAAAGGATTGGGTATATAATACCAATGTAGATTAACAACACAAAGTATATGTCTCCATACGTGAACTTCATCATAGGAAACACGAGAGCGATGAGTGTTAGGGCGATGAGTACAAGGGCGATGTAAACCATGTTGATGAAGAACCTTTTTGATTTTGGTTTGAGATGAGATGAGATGAGATGAGATGAGATGAGGAGGAAGATGAAGTTTTGAATGAGAGGTAATTTTTGAAAGTGGAGGATTTGAAAAAGTGAGGATTTGGTGGAGTGGACGTCAAGTGGTTTTATGGGAAGGAGGAATTTTTAAGATTTGTGTTTTGTTTTATTATTAGAAAGATATGATTTTTGGATTGAATGAAATAAGACACAAATTTTATATACTCGACTTTAGACCTAAAAAAAGTTATAATGATTCGAGAAAGACTTCCTAATGAAGTTACATGTAATATATAAATATGCACAAAAGATAATCATATAAATGATTATGTAAGCATACTTATTTATCAAGCTATCGTTATTTAGAGATAAGTGGAAAGTTATACATCTAATGCACTTAGGAATGTCTTTATAAATGACACAACAAGTGTCAAGAGACAATTCCTCCTTTGTGTTTAAGATACCTTCTTAAAGAAGGTATTCTTGTTACCAAGCAATTCCTATGGCTTAGTAGATATGAGCTTTAACTAAGCAACATGACAAAGAAGATTAGTGCAATTAAAAAATAATAAGAAATAAAACAAATGTTGTCATCTAATCAACATCCAAACAAAGAGTTTTAAAAACATGGCATTTATTTTTATAAAAGACCTTCTTTCTAGTTTTTAATTAACCATGGATCGTATCAAGTTTTTAAAGTACAATATACTCTAAGAAACTTGGTAACGAAGCTCTGATACCAATTGTGGAAAACTAGAAGGGGGGGGTTTGAATAGTTTTACCGATTAAAACTTTGTTTTAAACTACTTAGATCGACTTATGTCAATCTATTTGGATGTATGTTGGATGTTGATAAACAAACATATAGAAATATAAATATGTAATGAAAAGATAAAGAGTAAGAAGCACAAAACCACAACGCGAGTATTTATAGTGGTTCAGCTACAAGGACACCTTCCTTGCCCTACTCCACTCCCCGAGTCACCTACTCGAGAGTTCGTAATCACTACACAACACCAGCTCCTTATGGTGGAGAAACCTTCACAACGTTGCCTACTCTTTATTCGATACAAGGCTAGATACCGGGTTCTACCACGAGGTAGAACCAAACCTATCACAACGTCGCCTACCCTTTATCCGATACTAGGCTAGATATCGAGTTCCATTACAATGGAGGAACTACTACCCAACACTACACCAACACCTAACCCCAAAGGAGATCTACTCCTTATAAAAACATCATCAAGGATACACATATCCTTTGACCCAAAACTAATTTATCATGTACATCGAATCACACCATATCGAATGTACACCTTAGGAACTTTTCACTATAACCTTTGACTCGATCTTCAAGACACCCTTCACTAATGTCTTGTGACTTGACTTCTAGGCACCCTTCACTAATGCCTCTAGCCTTGACTTCTAAGCACCCTTAACTAGTGCTTTCAATACGGGCGATTGACACCCTTCACTAATATCTTCGTCTTGACACTTGAGACATCTTTCACTAATGTCTTCAACACTACACTTCTTATGAGAAAGAAGAAAACTATCAACAAGAGAACCTCAGTATTCTTGATGATAACGAAGCATGGAAACTCATAGACTTGAGCTTGCTCGTCTTCAAAGATGATGATCTCGCCTTTAAGGGGAACCTAGAGAATCACAAGAAAAACAAAACTACATACATAGATCACTTGGATCTGAGGTTAGAGAGTTTATAACTCAAAGAGAAAATATGTGAGAAAGGGGTAAGAAACAATGAAGAAATGGCTCACTATTTATAGAGAGAAAACAGCTATCGCTCCACGGATCCCTCACTTGAGGGATCCGCCCGAGTAATAATCCGGGATCCGTGGGACGCTCCCTTTTGCCCATGGGTTTTGGGTCATGGTCATGGGTCATGGGTTATGGATCACGGTATCAAAGTAGATACAATGTATCTCCAAGATGCAATGCATCTAGTCCATGGTTCATGGATTAAAACTATGGGCCATGGATTAAAACCATGTATGACTTAAGCATGATGTCATGCAATGGGTTATGGGTCAAGCTCCATGGGTATGGGTCATGAACTTTGGGTTGTACCCAACTATATTCAATGTATTTGGTCAATGGGTCAAATACATAAGTTTCTAACCATTTATAATAACCATTATAATACATACTAGTTATGTATATATTTGCCCAATATGTAAACACTAGTTGTTGTACATATGTATCATAAAATCACTTATATTTGTTTTAGTGTTTTATGTTAAAACGTAAGTGTGTTAGAAAACTATTGGCTCAAACCATTTACGTATTTTATTTGTTTCGTTAAAATGATTTTACGTTTGTTATCGACAAAACATTAGAAGATCGTAAAATATAAATAAACGTTTTTACGGCTTATTTGTATTAACATATTATATTTTGTATTTTTCCTTGTAAGTCATTGTTTATATGACTTGGTATTTTATTTCATAAGACTTCGGCTTTGCAATTTTTATTAGTATATTATGATATGACTCTAATGTGACATTCGACCCTTGTCGGGTGGGGTGTGTCACACCCGCGGAGATGAAACGGAGGTGCAACATAATTAATATACATCGCAAAAGAGATATAGTACGATACCATCTTTAAATTTAAGGAAATAGTAAAATGTTACAATATTGTTCAAGCCAACTTTGACAATAAAATCTTAAAACTTGATTTCGAAAAGATAACTTCTTATAATTGACGACCAAAGATGACACGTGAAGACTCCTTTATGCAAAAGACTTCATAAAACAAGCTTATTGACAATCACTTGAAATGCATGAGAAAACGAATCAACTATAAAAATAGTTGGTGAGTACACAGGTTTTATGTGTTACCCAAAAGCCATTTTAATAAAAGTCCTTCTACATAATATAAAATCAAAATTTTAAGAAAGTCTTAAAATAGTACAAAAATATTTTGAGTTTATCGCTTTGCAAATGTCTTGTCAACTCACCATGTTACAAGTCCCTACCATACAAGACTTGTAACATATAAGTTGACATACATTTCCATATTTCAAGTGGTATATCCGTAGTCAATACACATATGGTCATAATAACGCCAGTATATAATAAAGTTATGCGGCAAAGCCCCACAAATAAATAATATACGTTCCGTAGACAGCGGAACGAGAGGTTGGCCGACCTCTAATAGCTTATCCATACTACCTCGCTCACAAGAGGAGCCGCATTTAACGCAATGCATATAATTGAGTGCGAACGGCAAACCAATCGGGACTAACAATGTGAATGTACGAACAATACATCATAACAACTATTATATACTATCAATTAAGACTGCTCCGAACATGGGAGACTCGGCATTGCTCTGAACAAGGGAGACTTTATGCGTTGTTCAACCGGGGAGACTTTAGGTCAAGGA
Organism: Chrysanthemum makinoi; assembly: GCA_910596185.1. Lineage (NCBI taxonomy): Eukaryota > Viridiplantae > Streptophyta > Magnoliopsida > Asterales > Asteraceae > Chrysanthemum > Chrysanthemum makinoi. Next base: position 161,685,198 of record OU343221.1, read on the forward strand.
TGTACAGTCCATTAGGTCCAAACAAGTCATAAGCTCATAATTAAATCCAAGAGTCTAAGAGTTCAAAAATATATTAAATAGTCTAAATCGAGTCAAAATAGAGTTCAATAAAAGTCAATGGTTTCAAATATATTAAAGGGTTCAAATTAAGTCAAAAAGCGTTCAATATAAAACAACGGGTTCAAATATATTAAAGGTTCTAATTTAGATAAAAACAATTTAAGTTTATGTTCATGCATTTCACCCCAAATAAGTAAAGCAAGAAAAGGGGGTCAGAATACTCACCTTGGCAATTAGCAAGATGAACTAGGGTCAAGTCGATAATATGAGTAGTATGGTTCACACGCAACCTAAATAGTACGGCAAGTCTCAGGTTCGATCTTCTTAGATAAAGTCTACTTTACTTTATACTAAATTCACAAGTGTTGTTGTTGTTGTGTCGACGTTAGGTTTTTAAAATTAATGCCACTTTCAAAATAATGTGTATATTTCGACTAATAGAACTTGCTTTGAAAACTATGTTGAAAAGTATATATTTTGGCTAGAAATGCGTTACATATAATGTTTAAACGAAGGCTTTATAGAAAATATGACGTTTGATCGATAAAGAAAGTTTGGCTTAAATAATGTTATAAGTAGAGTACATATTATAGGTATATATGTTTTATTGATATGAGTAAAGTGTATGTATATTTACATATATATATCTACAAGTGTTGGGTTCAATAAATACCCAAACCCCTTAATCTAGGATTTGAATAGAAAATAGCCCAAGTACTTAGACCGTTAAATTTAATCAGTCACCGAGTGCATAGTCTCTCGTGAGTCATCTTCGAAACTCAAGACGAGGCGAAGATGAAGTCTCTCCACTCAAGGTAGGAACTTAAAGGGTGAAGACTGAGTCAAGAAGAAGATGATGGATTCAACGAGTGATGACAATAACTCACTGAATCCCTAAGACTCCTCTCCAACTACTTACACTCAAGACAAACCATGAAGTAGAAGATTGAAGGATAAATAGATCAAGAAAGAGCGGGACAAGGCAGATAAGTTTGAATCATATAAGAAGAAGTCCTTATCAACATAAGTCAACTTTCCCTGAATGGCTAACTTACAAGCTCTGTCATCACCGAAGTTATGGAAAGCACCTTGTCTTTTACTTAGAATAGTTTTTAAATGAGACAAAATACATCAAGATTTTGTCTTCGTATGATGTCGATTTGTCACTTAGGAAAAAGTTAAAACTCATACATGTATAAATAGCATAAGATATGGAGTGAAAAGATCAAGCTTGTGAATGTAAAACACACACACACACACACACAAGCCATCTTTTCACTCCTCCAAATACAACTTAGTTCCCGAGATAGCTCAGTGAGCTCTAAGAGTTGTGCTCGGACTTAGCCCTTTGAGCTTAGAGAGGAGTCACACAACTTTGTATTTCAATCCCAAGTACTATTCCGCAAGTACTTGGGTAACGTATTCTTTGTTGATTTGTTTCTAATAAGAATATGATGTTGAAAATTTATATGTGTGTTTTACTTATGTTAATTTTAGTCATTGTTCACTATTAACTTGTTTTTATTCTAAACTGTTTTAAACGAAAGTGAACGGGGAACAACAAGTGGTATCAGAGCAAGGCTAATTATAAAACTCGCTTTTAGGCAGCTCTAAAAGTTTTAAATTAGGATCCTAAATGGCTCAAATTGATGTACCCCAACTAGTCGATAAAAAGGGTGGAGCTTATTCAATTTGTTCTAGACTTGAAGTTGGTAAATTCAACAAATGGAAAAAGCGAATGCTTTGCTATTTGATTGGGATGGAACCTTATTATATCAAGTGTATAAATGAAGGTCCATTTTCCCAAAGACCGGCGAAGGGTTGCCCAAACCTCGAAGCTCGTGGACCCGGATGAAAGGAGAGTGGTCAACCAGGACCAAAGACTCAAAAGTATCATAATATCTTGTCTTCCCGACGATATTATGGATTCATTATAAGTTGTAGTACGCCTAAGCAAACCCGGATGACCTAGTTCATAGTCATGAAGGACCATCGATACCAAGGAAAACACGATAATGGACCGAAACTTGAGTACAACACCTTCGGGCTAAGGACTCAAACTCTCTCTCAAACTTACACTAGGTACAAAACTCTTTTAAATGAACTGTCAAATGATAGTGTTAAGTTGTCCAAACATGAAATCAATGTTGGTTTTGTCAACAGTCTCGCTGAGAAGTGGTTGAATTTCTCTCGGGGACTTAGGAATGCTAATCATATCCAAAATCTTGAGCTTCCTGAAATTTATGGGAAATTTGTCTATGAGGAAAACCTCATCAACAGACGATACCCCGACTTAAAGAAGTCTCGAGAAGTCAAGAAGTCCCCACCACCACCTCATCACCAATATCAACCGCTGCTATTCTAACAATATTGTTCAAGATTTTCAGAGAAAGGGCACTCCTTGCTAAATCTCGAAGGTTTATAAAAAGAAACAAAGGTTTTTCAAATGCCAAAGCAAATGAGGACACCGAATGCTTTAAGTGTCACAAAAGAGGTCATTTTGCAAAAGACTATTTTTCAAAAACAATTTCTGAACCCTCTTATAAACAATCGTGATCAAATCGGTCCTCGGCTTTAGCAAATTTCAACCAAAAATCTATCGGCCTCATCAAAACTTTCAAAACAAATCGATCAAAACAAAAGCGTTGATTTTGAAGCTAAGTATAAGAAAGTCAAAGCTAAGCTTGCGTTGCTCGAGGCCACCCTCGAAACAACAAAAACTGCTCAATGTGCAGGTAAAACAAAGGCCTTGTTGCGAGACCTTCGATGAGATGAAGAGCGTGTCATCGATGATGAAATGGTGCATGTCACAGCACCGATGGCCCTCTTAGAAGAGGACAAGCTAGCTGTTGGAAAGAATCATGCCAGAAACGGGGAATGGGTCAACATCACTATGAAGAAGGTAAACATCTTACTTTCTATGGATGATGACTCTGAGTGGCAGTCTTATATGAATTATCTCAATGTTGACCTTAAGTTCGTCGAAAAGCAAAGATTAAATCTTTTTTCAAAATACAACAAGCTAAGTTTTGAATTAAATAAGTGTAGAGATGAACTGCTTATTTTAAAACAAGCCAAGCTTGAGGTCGCGTTGCAAATTCAAAACACTGAACTAGTTAAGAGAAATCAGGCTCTTCAAGATGAACTTAAAAGGAACAAGATATTCTTGATAGTTGGACTGCTAAGAATCCCAGGGTCTTTGATGTTGTGGGTGCCCCAAGAGCAAAAAGAGTCATAGGTGAAGATCATCTCCCCGACTCTCTCAACAAAGACCAGTCTCCTAACCCATTTGTGTCTGGTGGCATGATTACAAATATGTTGACTAATCCCAATTCCAGTGATTGGATTGAACGGGTTAATCCTGAGAGTAAGCTTCCAAATTTCGATTCGAAGGATTCTAGAGCACGAAAGTCAAGCTCTAAAGAGCATGCTTGGACTCCCGATGTGCCAGTAGTAACATCTCTCGAAGTCAGCAGAATCTCAAGCACCGCTTCCACCACCTGAAACCTCTTAGTGGTGCCGCTCCAAGCTCGAGCTTACTCAAGCAATTCAATCCTCATTTACCAAAAGAAAGGTCTGGACTTGGTAGAACCATCCTGAAAAGACCTACAAAACAAACTCAACAAGAGTCTACTCCTACTGAGACTTCAACATCCTCTGTCCCCACGAAGCGACCAAATTCACAACGACCGAACTTGTGAGGAAGCTTACTGAAAAAATGGAATCCATTGAAAAGGTCCTTGAACAAATCAAGGAGACAAAGTCACTTCCTCCAGCCTCAAAGTCTAAGTCAACCTCCAAAACAAGCAAAAGTGTGAGCTATGTCATTACACCACCATACCACATCGACAATCTATAGAATCCTTTTTGCATGATGATCGCAAAAAGGATGATCACAGACTGCAGACCATCTATAGTATGTCACCAAGCAAACTATACCAAAGTTGGTCATCGGATGCTTCATCCTCCAAAGTCTCCCAAGAATAGAGCAAAACCTTTTCCTCTCGCTCCTCACTGGGTTTAATGATCATCATCATGATGATTGTGTCATGAACACATGTTGTGATATATGCGGTAATCCAGCTCATGAGACATCCCAACATGACAAGTGTGATTCATGCAAGGAGAAATTCCAAACAACCCGAGTTACCGAGTCATCCTCAGCCTCTAAATGCAAAACCTATGGTAGCACTACGCACACAACCAACGACCATGAGTCGATTTCAAATTTCAAAGAGACCTTGAGACCCAAGCCCACTAGTAAGTGGGTCACTAAGAGAAACTAATTCAGCCATCTGCTTGTGCGAGACATGCTAGGAGCCTATTTGGCATCTAGACAGTGGATGCTCAAAAAGCATGACTGGTGTGAAGGAATATCTACACAAGTATGTAAAGGAACCAGGGCCCAAGGTAGTATTTGGTGATAACTCATCATGTCCCACTGAAGGTTCTGTTCGAAACCGCAATGGAATAGTTTTCTCTAGAATAGCCTATGTCAATGGTCTCAAATACAATCTCATCGTGTCATTCAACTATGTGATGCTAAATACATTGTACAATTCAATGATAAACAAGGTACCATTTTCATTGCCAACAAGGAAGTTGTGTTGATAGCTCCTAGGAGAGATGATGTTTATGTGTTAGACATGTCAACTCTCTCCCAAGATGGAACTTGTCTTTGCTAAAGCCACTGAAACAATCAATTGGCTATGGCACAAGAGACTCTCACACTTAAATTTCAAAAACCTCAACAACTTGGCAAAACAAAACAAGGTCCTTGGCTTACCATCACTGGTCTTTGCAAAGACAAACCATGCTCACCTGAAAAGGTAAAGACCACGAGCATCATTCAAAACCAAACACAATTTCTCCATCACAAGTCTGCCTTCACCTCCTCATGGACATGGATCTCTTTGGACCTGTCATCCCATATCAATCCAGCATGAGAAGTATACACTTGTCATTGTTGATGAGTTCTCAAGATACACTTGGGTATACTTTCTTTCCAAAAAGAGTCGCGGTGATACAATAATGTCATTCATCGGGAGATTGAAAACCGAATGACATTACTGTTAAAAAATTAGAACCGACAATGGTGCTGAGTTCAAATCAAGAGCTTGAGAGTTTTATGATGAAAAGGAATTTCTCAAAATTTCTCATCTCCATATACCCCTGAACAAAATGGGGTTCTTGAAGAAAAAAAGAACTCTCATTGAGGTCTGCTAGAACCATGTTAAATGGCTCACCCTCTCAAAACATTTTCGACTGGCAATCAAAATCGCCTGTTACACTCAAATCAGGTCAATCATTGTCAAAAGACATAATAAAACCCCATATGAGATCTTCAAAGATAGACTTCACGACATCGCCTATTTTCATGTGTTTGGATGTCCTGTGTTCATTCATAACTACAAGGATCATCTAGGCAAGTTTGATGCAAAAGCTTATGATGGATACTTCCTAGGCTACTCATCGATCTCCACAGCCTTCAGGGTTTTTAACACAAGGAGACAACAAGTTGAGGAAACCTTTCATGTCACTTTTGATGAAAGTGTTGAAAGCATCGAGTTCACTAACAACTCATGGAGGAAATAGGAATTGATAACTCGCCAAGATATCCTCCTGATGAGTACAACATCAATTCAATTCCTCATATCAAGTTGATGCCGACATCTCATATTATGTCTTACCTCACAACCTACCCCAACCAACCATCAGTGAGTTCATTGATAATCACCCGTTAGGATAGGAAACACCGATCCAAATGATCGGGAACCTCAGAACTCATGAACCTCAAACTGAACAAGACATCTCTACAGATTTTCTAAATGATTCTGTGGCTCTTGCACTGAACTCACATCCGAACTCCAGTGACATCATCAAGCTCAGATCCCGGACCACAAAGTGGACAAGAACTCGTGACATTGAGCTTGTAAACATCATTGGTGAACCCACCGAGGGCATGCTCACTAGAAGCCTGGCCGCTAATCTAACTGCCGCCTTCACCAATGAATGTCTATATGCCGATTACCTATCGATATAGAACCCAAAAGTGTCACCGAGGCTCTTAAACACCCAAGCCGGAACTGCAATGTTGACAAAACAAGGTCATGACCTTGATCAAATGTCCTCGGATGTAGTAGTCATCGAATGAAGTGGGTTTTGAAACAAAACCGATGAAAATGGCATGTCATTAAAAACAAAGCCAGACTTGTAGCCAAAGGTTACAGTCAATGATTCGCTCCAAACGGTCTATCTTTTATTAGTCAACCACTTGTGAATGGTCAACCGTAATAAACTTCAAACAGCTCAGAAACAATGCAATGAAGATCTAGAGGAGTTTAGTGTTTCCAGGGTCGTTAAGTCCCAACGAGATGTGTAAACTGTAATACAACGAATCTGTGATCGGGTGAATATTGAACAGAAAAGGTTATGATTGATTACACTAAGGAAATTAAATCTAATAAAGACTTTGAAGTCATTTTAATTCTATATTTAAAATCGATTAACGTTTAAAACCTAAAACGTACGTTTAAATTAAAAATTACGTAACGTATGAAATAAAACGTAAAAATAAAGAAGTAAAATACCTACAGATATGGAAAATACATTTTTACAATCCTAATGATGCAAGAAAATTATTGGAAATTTAAAACTAATTTTTTGGATTTTTCTTGATTTAATTTGAATTAAAAACTAATTTTAAATATTTAAAATAGACTTAAAATACTAAAAATTAGGAAAATAAACTAGAAAAATACAAAACTATTTTTCAAAAATTATAAATGACTAAAAAGAATTTTAGAAACTGGAATCACATTTTTTGACTTATTCTCAATTTATTATGAATTTAATACTATTAAAAACTAATTAAATTCCTAGTAAATACTACAATAACTAGGAAAAATCTTGAAAAATACTTTTAAGAAATTTTATTTTTCTAAAACTAAGAAAATTTAATCTGCATTTTTCTGAAAATTTTATGAATTATAAGGATTAAATGCTATTTAAAAATGCTAGAAAATGTATTAAAATGCATAAAAATAGCAAATAAGCTGAGAAAATTATGAAAACTTCCAGATAAGTATAAAATGATTCTGAGAATCCATGAAAAATAACAGAAACAGCTAACTATGGCAGATTAAGCAAATGGGCATGAAACTGATGAAATAAGCACATGAAAATAAGCAATAAGCTACCTATAAGCTACTATAAGCTAACTAAAGCTCAAAATGACCTAAACTAACTGATATAAGCCTTCTGAAACTGAATTGAACCTAAATAGCACAAGATAGAGGCATAAAAGCTACATATCATGTTCTAACTCTACTATGCCAACTACCTAACTAGCTACTTTAAGCATAGATTAAGCTAGCTAGAAAAATTCCTAAAAATTAACTAAAATGACCAGGTAGTAGACAACCAACCAAAGAGCTAGAATCCAGAATTTCATCTAATTTGGCCCTATATTGAAGGAATGAAAAATCAAAACTATAACCTATTTCAACATTATTTGGAATTTTTGACTTTTTCAAACAGAATTGGAATGTTGACTTTATTGAACTTCCAATGCAATTTAAGGACTGATTTCAATGTTATAAGATGTAATAAGACTAAATTTAGCTAACTTAACTGATTCTAAACCTAAATGAAGTGTTATACTAATCTATTCCTAACTGATGTGCAAATGAATTAGATATGAAAATGATTTTGACTTTTAAAGAGATGCAAGTGCAGTTTTATGATCTAAATATCCTATACGCAACTAAATATGACTGATGCAACTAACCTAAATCACTGAACTAACCTCTAAGGAAGCTTAATCAGATTATCCAAACACTACTTTACTGACGAAATGCAAATTAAACACAGTTAACAACCTATTTCACTTAATGAGCTACTGATTCTAAGTCTAATATAATGAAATAGAACCTAATGCATTAGACACTATCCAAACCTTCAAATACTAACTCTACTATTCTAAACAAATTATGACTTATAGGAACTCAAACTAACACAATCTTAATTGCAGAGATAAACTACGACTTAAATCAATTACTAATAGCTATATTAAGCTAATGTAAACACAATTAAACAAGCTGAATATCAATTATACTACTGCAATAAGATCAGAGATAGAAATTAGGACTTACAAAGGTCCTGCCACTATGGCAGGTTACTTGAAATGAGAATACTACTATTCTAACCAGATTTCAACCCAAATCAGATACAAAATAACCCATATCCATCATCATATCAAGAATACGAACAATTTACCCATGAATCTGTAATTTTGACTTTTGTTGACTGAATATGAAAATTGTGCAATACCCACAGAAATTTCTCCACTTAACTTAATTAACTTTTGAGAAGCTAAAACAAACTATTTTGAGTAACTTAAACAGATTAAAACTTAATTTTGACAAGAAATGATTTTTAAGGCGGAAAGACGATAAAGCAAGAAAATAGAAATTACTTGCAGAAAACTCTTAAATTACACTTGAATTAACTTGTAAGGTACAATTAACATGAAACCCAGAAATCTTTAACATTCAAAATTAAAAACGATTACAAGAGAAAATAATAAAAGGTCTAAAACAAGTGACAACGCTATTGGTCTTCATTCTTCTTTTATAAGCTTCATTAGGGTTTCTCTTTCCTTTCCTAGCCATTGATTTGGTCCTTTTGATCTTCACCCTTGATTTCTTATTTTGGCGCCAAAAATGAAAATAGTGGAAAAATCCACTATCTCTGATAACTTGTAGAGGAGGAAGCATTAAATGCATTTTTGGTGTATTGTGGAGGTGGAGTGATAAGGGTGGGTTGTGAATGGAGGTGAGGTTGTACTGGGGTTTTGTAGGCAGAGTGGGTGAAGAAGCGGTGGGCGGAAAAGGGTGGGGCGGTTAATAATTGACCGGGTAAAAGGTTTGGGATTTTGGGCTTTAGGATAGTTATTGGATTTGGGATTTAATTTGGATACTTTTAACAACTTAGGGACCAAATGTGTAATTCTGAAAATCCAGGGACCATTCTTGTACATTCTGAAAAGTACTTCAAGGGCTATTATTGACACTCTCCAAAAATCCAAGGGCCAAACTTGCAAATCTCGAGTAATTGAAGGATCATTTTTTTTGCCATTTTCTGAAACTTGAAGGACTAAACTTGTAACTTCTCCAAACTTTTGAAATTTTTCACCAAAGGACTAATTATGACAACTTATGATTTTAAAAGGACCTTTGGTGACTTTTCTTTTTAGAATAAGTGCTCAGGGACTATTTTTGACAAGATTTGAAAGTCGGGGTAAATAAACCGCCAATTATGCAAACTTTGCTCATTTTTCATCCGATTTTAAACATTTTGCATCTGAAACATATAAAATGCAATTTTGAGATATTTTCGGTATTTTGATGCATTTCGGCAGCTTTTAAATGTTTTGCAGTTCAGATTTGACCAAAAATGATGAGTATTTACACACTCATCAATCCCCACACTAAACTATTGCTAGTCCCTAGCAATCTTTTATGAAAACTTAATGGATTTGAATCTCTTTACCAAAATCCATTACTTCTGGAGTAGCCAATTGTTTCAATTCAAGTAAGAACCTTGGTACAATGATAACCAAATGATTTTGAGCAAATCACCGGCTTTCAACGGTTTTGATTTGTCTTTACGAAGCCGCTTGCTTCGGACTAGCCAACTCTTCACTTTTAAGGATATGGTGAGTCGAATACCATACAATTTTGGGCAAATTGCAAGCCATCAATGGATTTGAGATATCTTTACCAAGAGCCGTTTGCTCCTGGATTAGCCAATCCTTTTGTTTATTAGACATGGCGGACTAATAACCGTAAGTTGCACGCAAAAACACTTACTCCAAAAAAAAAAATTAACCAAAAATGGGGAATTGGGTGGTATAATTACATGATAAAATTCGGAGAATTCCCCACACTAGAAATGAATATTGCCCTCAATATTCAAAGTACCGACTGTTATGCCGAAACATAGAACGTAAAAGGAAAAACTACGACCATTATTTGAATTTTTTTTTTTTTTGAAATTTTATATACAATGGGCAACTCCCCACACTAGGGTGGTAGAAAGTAGAAAGAAGTTAGAAATATGGGTGAAAACCCATATAGTGTGCTACTGTTTTTGATTACCGAGTCGCTAGCTTGACTCGACCCCAAATTAATTTGTTCATGGGGAAGTAAGTGGAAGAGACAATCTCCATCGGACTTTCATTCAAGATGTTTGTATAAACATTTGAAGCACGCGAAAGTTCCACACCGACGAGATATACATAGAGACAGCACCGGCTCACAAATGGTACATGGAAATGCCGGGTCAAAGATGGTATCTTCACTCCGAATGAGTGAAGAAGAGAAGAAGTCACGGGATAGGTGAAGAAAAGAAGGAAAGTCATGATGAAAATCATGACTAACTCATCTTCATCCATAGGATAATCCATAATTTCAAGATTATGAATCTCATCATTTAAGCTCACTTGATCAAGACATATTATGGGTGTGTCTAGATCAAAGTAGAAATTATCATACTCAGGCGGAGATATGATATGAGTGAGTTCACCGGCGAACTCCTCGTGAAGAGAATCAATCACAAGATGTAAATCTGTGAATTCTTGTTCCATCAGACTCATCACTATCATCAATCTGAGTATCAAAGAGTGGATTCTCATAAATTAAAGTGAATTCAGAGTCGAATTCAAATAGAGGATTAGTGAGAGTTGTTTTGAATGCTTCAGGAACAAAGTGATCAACATTCTCTATTGGACTGTTGGGATAAGAAGTGAGTGAACGATCATTAGAAGGGAGACTTTCAATCTCTCCTAGGTCGGCTTCGAAATCAAAGAGATCATCATCACTTTCCGATGAAAGTGGATTGATGTGAGTGAGTTCATCGGTGAACTCCTCTAGAAGAGGATCGACTGGGAAGTGATGCCTCAACGTACTCGATGTTTCCATAGGAAGCACAATCGTCGCTAAGATCGGAGAAAGTTTCAAAATGATCTTTTGAACACTCAAGAGGGGAAGAAGAATCATACATATGATCAGAAGTTCCCTGTGACTCTCTCGGGATTGGGACAAGGTTCTCAACACTAGACTTTATGAATTCGTCCGATTCCTTTTCAGAACAAGTGTCAAGATGCTCGTCCCCCATGTTCAGAGAGTGAGTGGGAGCTTCGGGGATAATAGTTGTTTGAGATGGAATCTCAACTGCAGGGATATCAACCGATGAGGGAGTTGAGAAAAATATTTTAAAAGGAATACTCTCCTCGTCATCATCATACATAGCTGCCTTAAGAAATTGGGAACGCCTTAGAGCTGCATGCTCTAGGACTAATAATTCTTCCCTAGATTTGCGAGCCTCTCGTTCTTCGGCTAGCAATTCTCCCATGGTTTTCTCACCACTCACTTGATTCTTAATGTTTTGAATCATATCATCAAGTGTTTTCATTGCGGTTTCAAAATCTTGGGAAATTTCTTTAGGCAACGGCTCGGGTGGAGTTTGAACCGTATGGTGCTGTGGAGGTTGGAAATTGTCAAACCCGGAAGTATAGTAATTTTGATTCCACGGTTGACATTGAAAATTATCGTGAGGACCTCCACAATTCTCACAACAATAAAACTGTTGAGCCTGGATTGGTGAATCATATGGATATTGGTCATAACCAAAGTTCGAGCATCACCGAAAACTGTTCATAGACAAACGTGTTTACGGATTGACACTCAAATCCTTGGTGAGGACCTCCACAAAATTCACAGCAGATATGTTGATTATATGAAGATAAGTCGGGCTGTGGTGGGTAGTTGGAAAATTTGAGGGTCGTTAAATGAGTTAGGATCATAATCAAATGAATTCCTTGAACCACAAAACAAACAACTCCCGTTCTGAATATCATTACCACACTGCATACACGTACACCATGACATGGTGAACCATAAAGAGGCTCACCACAACCGACACAAGGAATAAACGATTCCATTTGAGAGTTATGAGAAGGAATCGGTTCATTCAAAGAATCAACAAAACCAACATGGTGATCCGAATGACTATCAAGTCTCGAAGAACATTTTGAAAAATCCGGAGGTGGGACAAGTGGTGTGCTCGGAGAGCTAGCAATTTCCACCACTTCCGTTATGGTCTCTAGTTCAGGTTCTTGAGAAACGTGAAGATTAGGCAAGTCATTCTTGCTAGTCACGGTCTAAATTCTCGCATGATTGCTTTTAACTGTAAATTGTGAAAGTTTAGGATCAATTTTAGACAGCTTAGGAGCAATTGAGGGGTTAGATCTTTGGATAACCGTAGGTTGGACGATTTAGCACTTCCATTATCGAGGGAAGTACCGGTCCTTTGTCACCCCTTTCTCGCTCCATTTCCCTCATGAGCGTAATTAATGGATCATCACGAACAACACGAATTCTTGACATTTGTGATAAAGTATGAAGTTTTTCAACTTCGTTCCAGAATTCGTCATAGTCGAGAGATTCCATGAGAATAGAAGAAGTTAGAATCAAATGGATAGAGGTAAAGGGATAAAGAATCAAAAAGGGTAAGAGGGTAAAGAGGAATATTTTTGGTATTTTGAAAAACATGTTGTAAAAACAAAGAATGAAAATATTTTTGGTAATCGTTTAGTCAAACGAATTAACTTCACGATAATTTTGGTTTTATATGAAAATAAGGAAATATGGAAAAAGATGGTAAATATACAATGGGTGTATATTCAACAATCACCGATGCTTCAATTTAGTATTACGCAAAGACACCTCACCGCAATGATACAAAATTTGATTCGCTCCAAACGGTCTATCTTTTATTAGTCAACCACTTGTGAATGGTCAACCGTAATAAACTTCAAACAGCTCAGAAAAAATGCAATGAAGATCTAGAGGAGTTTAGTGTTTCCCCGGGTCGTTAAGTCCCAACAAGGTGTGTAAACTATAATACAACGAATCTGTGATCGGGTGAATATTGAACAGGAAAAGGTTATGATTGATTACACTAAGGAAATTAAATCTAATAAAGACTTTGAAGTCATTTTAATCCTATATTTAAAATCGATTAACGTTTAAAACCTAAAACGTGACGTTTAAATTAAAATTACGTGAACGCATCTTAAATAAAACGTAAAAATAAAGAAGTAAAATACCTACAGATATGGAAAATACATTTTTACAATCCTAATGATGCAAGAAAATTATTGGAAATTTAAAACTAATTTTTTTGGATTTTTCTTGATTTAATTTGAATTAAAAACTAATTTTAAATATTTAAAATAGACTTAAAATACTAAAAATTAGGAAAATAAACTAGAAAAATACAAAACTATTTTTCAAAAATCTTAAATGACTAAAAAGAATTTTAGAAACTGGAATCACATTTTTTTGACTTTTTCTCAATTTATTATGAATTTAATACTATTAAAAACTAATTAAATTCCTAGTAAATACTACAATAACTAGGAAAAATCTTGAAAAATACTTTTTAAGACATTTTTATTTTTCTAAAACTAATAAAATTTAAATTGCATTTTTCTGAACATTTTATGAATTATAAGGATTAAATGCTATTTAAAAATGCTAGAAAATGTATTAAAATGCAGAAAAATAGCAAATAAGCTGAGAAAATTATGAAAACTTCCAGATAAGTATAAAATGATTCTGAGAATTCATGAAAAATAACAGAAATAGCTAACTATGGCAGATTAAGCAAATGGGCATGAAACTGATGAAATAAGCACATGAAAATAAGCAATAAGCTACCTATAAGCTACTATAAGCTAACTAAAGCTCAAAATGACCTAAACTAACTCATATAAGCCTTCTGCAACTGAATTGAACCTAAATAGCACAAGCTAGAGGCATAAAAGCTACATATCATGTTCTAACTCTACTACGCCAAACGGCCCTAACTAGCTACTTTAAGGCTAGATTAAGCTAGCTAGAAAAATTCCTAAAAATTAACTAAAATGACCAGCAAGAGACAACCAACCAAAGAGCTAGAATCCAGAATTTCATCTAATTTGGCCCTATATTGAAGGAATGAAAAATCAAAACTATAACCTATTTGAACATTATTTGGAATTTTTGACTTTTTCAAACAGAATTGGAATGTTGACTCTATTGAACTTCCAATGCAATTTAAGGACTGATTTCAATGTTATAAGATGTAATAAGACTAAATTTAGCTAACTTAACTGATTCTAAACCTAAATGAAGTGTTATACTAATCTATTCCTAACTGATGTGCAAATGAATTAGATATGAAAATGATTTTGACTTTTAAAGAGATGCAAGTGCAGTTTTATGATCTAAATATCCTATATGCAACTAAATATGACTGATGCAACTAACCTAAATCACTGAACTAACCTCTAAGGCAGCTTAATCAGATTATCCAAACACTACTTTACTGTGAAATGTAAATTAAACAGAGTTAACAACCTATTTCACTTAATGAGCTATTGATTCTAAGTCTAATATAATGAAATAGAACTGAATGCAGAATTAGACACTATCCAAACCTTCAAATACTAACTCTACTATTCTAAACAAATTATGACTTATAGGAACTCAAACTAACACAATCTTAATTGCAGAGATAAACTACGACTTAAATCAATTACTAATAGCTATATTAAGCTAATGTAAACACAATTAAACAAGCTGAATATCAATTATACTATTGCAATAAGATCAGAGATAGAAATTAGGACTTACAAAGGTCCCGCCACTATGGCAGTTACTTGAAATGAGAAAACTACTATTCTAACCAGATTTCAACCCAAATCAGATACAAAATAACCCATATCCATCATCATATCAAGAATACGTAACAATTTACCCATGAATCAATTTTGACTTTTGTTGACTGAATATGAAAATTGTGCAATACCCACAGAAATTTCTCCACTTAACTTAATTAACTTTTGAGAAGCTAAAACAAACTATTTTGAGTAACTTAAACAGATTAAAACTTAATTTTGACAAGAAATGATTTTTAAGGAAAGACAGATAAAGCAAGAAAATAGAAATTACTTGCAGAAAACTCTTAAATTACACTTGAATTAACTTGTAAGGTACAATTAACATGAAACCCAGAAATCTTTAACATTCAAAATTAAAAACGATTACAAGAGAAAATAATAAAAGGTCTAAAAACAGTGACACTGCTACTGCCTTTCATTCTTCTTTTATAGGCTTCATTAGGGTTTCTCTTTCCTTTCCTAGCCATTGATTTGGTCCTTTTGATCTTCACCCTTGATTTCTTATTTTGGCCACGCTAAAATGAAAATAGTGGAAAAATCCACTATCTCTGATTACTTGTAGAGGAGGAAGCATTAAATGCATTTTTGGTGTATTTTGGAGGTGGAGTGATAAGGGGTGGGTTGTGAGTGGAGGTGAGGTTGTATTGGTTTTGCAGCAGTGGGTGAAAAGGGTGGGCGGAAAAGGGTGGGGCGGTTAATAATTGACCGGGTAAAAGGTTTGGGATTTTGGGCTTTAGGATAGTTATTGGATTTGGGATTTAATTTGGATACTTTTAACAACTTAGGGACCAAATGTGTAATTCTCGAAATCCAGGGACCATTCTTGTACATTCTGAAAAGTACTTCAAGGGCTATTATTGACACTCTCCAAAAATCCAAGGGCCAAACTTGCAAATCTCGAGTAATTGAAGGATCATTTTTTGCCATTTTCTCAAACTGAAGGACTAAACTTGTAAATTCTCCAAACTTTTGAAATTTTTCACCAAAGGACTAATTATGACAACTTATGATTTTAAAAGGACCTTTGGTGACTTTTCTTTTAGAATAAGTGCTCGTGGACTATTTTTGACAAGATTTGAAAGTCTAAATAAACCGCCAATTACGCAAACTTAGCTCATTTTTCATCGATTTTAAACATTTTGCATCCAAACATATAAAATGCAATTTTGAGATATTTTCAGATTTTGATGCATTTCGAGCTTTAAATGTTTTACGCTCAGATTTGACCAAAAATGATGAGTATTTACACACTCATCACCAACAAGAAGGCATTGGCTATGATGAGACATTTGCTCATGTTGCAAGAATGGAAGCCATCAGGATCTTCCGTGCTTATGCAACATACATGAACTTCAGGGTCTACCAAATGGATGTTAAAAGTGCATTCTTAAATGGTGATCTCAAGGAAGATGTGTACGAAGCAACCCCGTGCTTTGAGAGTAGTGAATTCCGACTATGTCTCAAGCTTGACAAAGCTATTTATGGACTTAAACAAGCTCCAAGGGCATGGTATGAAACTCTCTCAGCCTTCCCGATACAAAACAAGTTTGTCAGAGGAAAGATAGACAACACAATCGTTTGTCTATAGAACTCAACAGGATGTGATACTAGTCCAAATGTATGTTGATGACATCATCTTTGGCTCAACAAACTACAAACTTTGCAAACAGCTTTGAAAACTGATGACAAAGAAGTTTGAAATGAGCATGATAGGGAACTCACATACTTTGGACTACAAATCGCAAACTGATAAAGGAATATCCATCAAGAGAAATACACCGAAATCTCTTGAAGAAATATGAGATATCTGATCGTGCCTCGCTGAAGATTCCGATGGTCCCACCTAACAACCTTGGACCCGATCTCACCGAAAATCACCAATCAAACCCATTTCGAGGGATTGTTGGATCATCGATGTATCTAATCGCTTCTAGACCGCACATCCATTCTCACTGTCTAATAGCAAGATATCAGTCAAATCCTAAAGAATCCCATCTCACTGCAGCCAAAAGAATACTCAGCACTGAAGGGAACCCCAAACCTTGGAATCTATTATCCAAAATGCTCAGGGTTTGATCTCAAGGGTTACTCTGATTCTGATTACGCTGGCCGCAACATGGACGTAAAAGTACCTCGTGGTCCTATCAATTTCGAGGAAAACCGGTTTGTTGGAGTGCTAAAAGCAACAATCGCTATGTCCTCCTCACGGTGAATATAGCTGCAGCAGATGTTGTGCCAATGTATTATGGATGAAAATTCAACTCGGTGACTATAACATCCATTACAAAATGGTGCCCATCTTCCATGATAACACCGTATATTGCAATCTCCAACAACCGTCCTCCACCAAAGAACCAAACACATTGATATCGATATCACTTCATCAAGGACCACATAATGAAAGGAGACATAGAACTTCATTTCATCCCTACTGAATATCAATTGGATGATATCTTCACCAAACCCTTGGATGAACCTACCAGAGAGACTGAAGCTGAATGGGAATGCTTGACATTGAAAGTCAAGTATCCAAAACCAATCTCAGAAGTTCTATGAAATGGTCCATCCTCCCTGAACACCCAAAATAAACCTCTCACTGAATGAGTAAGACTCATTCAGGGTCCCTAACATTTGACAAAGAGCATTGAATGAGTAACTAAATGATCCAAGTATCATTTACTTAAATGTCCTAGGTTGGTAACTATGCCAATTTAATATAGGAATATATGTCTCTTTTGTCTTATCGTCATCCCACTTGGCATTTAATGCATCCTCTAACAAGAATATCAAATTGATATTTTATCTCTGCAAAAGTGCACTTTTATCAGCACGGTAATCGCTCCCTTGAAAAACGGGATTTTATCAAGGGTAATGGAGTGGTAGCATTAAATGTGGAAATTCAAACGCTTTTCAAAAACCGACTCTTAATATTCCCATTTGTGCACAAATCACCCTCTTACCACTCTATAAATACCCTCTTCCAACACAAACAAACACACACAAATTATTTTCTGCAACAAAACTCTATCAAAATCATTTCTAAAACTCAAAAATATTTGTGTGTGCTCAAAAACTCTTAAAACCTCTTTTGGAAAACCCTTCTTGTAAACATTTACAAAAGTTTTTCATCACAAACTTGAGAGATCAAAAAAATTTTGATTATTCTAGTCAAAATATTTTCAAAACCCTAAAATCTTTTAAATGGAAATGGCTAGAACTCTCCAGCTTTGTTTTAGTGGGTAGGCGATCTTACAAATGTTGAATTTAAAACAAATAATGTCATAGGAAATTTTGAATATCCTCCAAATGTCCCAACCTATAAAGACATTATGAAATTTTTATATAACTCACCGAAAACGGCCTTTGTTCGGTGTCCTCCATTGTTTACCAAAATCTCCTCAGAGTTTTGGGCAACACCAAGGCCTTTGACCCGACACCCTCTATGATGAGAAACCTCCCACCCTCAGTGGAATAACTCATCGATTCAGTCTTCATGAGGGGGGAACAACAATTCACCCCGGATTATAAACGTTTTGCACTTCAACAGGTTGGATTATAATAAAGGAGTTTATGTGCCCATCCCGAACCCTCCACAAGGAAGGATGGGTTAAAACAAATCGCTTTAGATCAAACTTTTTTGGACAAGACCCAGTCACTAAAAGCTCATTTCCCGTGGCTTGGAGGATCCTATTCACTTTTGTGATACGTGTCCTCGCGGGAACCACTCATCCACTGAACAAGTTAACTCTATTCAGTTGATGATGGCATACCGCTTGATGAATGGGGTCACCGTTTGACATAGGGGAGATCATTTACGTGATCTCAGAACAAGCTACAGAGAAAACTAGGACCAAATATGTCTCGTATCCTAGGTTTGTCTCTTGTGCTTTGCAAGTGTTACTTGGTTCAAATTATCCTCGAAGAAAATTTGGTGCTTTGCCGGCATCCTCTGAGCCAATCAAATTTTCAAAAAGACCCATCCCTTGTCACTCCTATCAAATTGACGGCCCATATGGTCTTGAACAACCAGACGGATCAAGATCTCCAACCCTGCCCTACAAAGAGAAGTCTCGACCGGGACTAAGACCAAACCTAAGTCTCGTGGCCCGAGGCTTGTGAACACTTGCCAAAAGGCAAAGAAAGCCCAAGACCGATCACCACCCGGGGAGCCCAAGCAACATCCACCCCGCGGACAACGAAGGACACCGATACATCACAGCTGCCCTTGGTCACAACTACTACCCCAAGATCCAGAGGAAAACATACAACCCACCGGTAGGGGAGCCTTCCACAACGCCCAAGGATGACATTAGCAAATCACGCCTTTGTCCGAGGGCACATCGACGATCCCAAAGACTCGAGGGAATCAAACAACCCATCGATAGGGATAAAACTATCACCGACGCAAAGGCACTGAAAGCCCACCGTGTCTCAGGGGTCACTGGGGACAAAGACTCGGAGGAAAGGAACAACCCACCGATACGGAACCCACAACCAATCCCGACTCAAATGAAGGCACGGGAAATGCCCACCTGTCCGAGGGTCAACGGGGACAAAGACTTAGAGGGAAACATACCACCACCGATATGGAACCCATCACCAACCCCTAGTTAATCGCTACGATGTTATTGCATACTCTTTTCGGACGATGAGCTTGTCGGAAACGATGATGATGTTTTATCACCGAAGACGTGACACCGAGGTTCAAGTCAACAAGGACCTAAATGATCCACGTATATAATGAATCACCAATAAGCTCGACAATGATGTCTCCTCTTCCTCCATCGATGAATTTGAAAGATTTGATAATGTTAACCCACTCATCGAAAAGAGCATTTGTTCAAGATCACCAAAGCATCTCGGTTATACTGGGGTCGAACTCTCGGGATCAACACACCGAGGTCACCGCAGTTATGCCGATCTAAAGGTGAGGTACGGGCTTTGATGAAAATGTTCATGAGCACAGATCCATGTATGAAAACCTTCACAGACTGGATGACAACATGGCTAAATTCCTCAGGCATCTTCAAGGTGTAGGTACAAAGATAGATGAAATCAAGGAATTCCAAAGAAGACCCAAGACTCAACTCTAAAGTGCTAGAGGCAACTGAGGCGATTGAAACAATCCTCAAGCCTCACGAATGCCGATATGCTCAAGTCCGCCAATGTTCGGTCTTCCATCCTCACCAACACTTCAAGCTACATTGGACTTGAATACGCAGTGGCTACTTTGACTCGCATCCTCATCTCGCCCGAATCTTGGGCCTAGAATGATCTGCCTGAAGGTTCTCGTGCTAATTTGGAAGCTAAAGTCACCGGTATTCAATCTAACACTTCATCAAGGCTATGATCTCAAATTTATCAAGCCAGGGTCAAGCCGCTTCCCCCTCAAGACTAACTCCAACTCTTGCCCTCACCGAAGCTCCGGCAACAGCTGAGGGGAGGATATTGGTCAAGAACCTCCTTCTCACACCGAGGGGAGCCAACACCAACATCAAGGGCTCAAATCTCATCATCACCACCAGTCTCAACAACACCCATCTCATCAATCCCACCAACAACATCAACAACAACAACACCCATGGTAATCACACCAATAACAACACCACCACCGTAGCAACTTCATCTTCCTCGTGCCAGACAAAGGAAAAGGCAAAATGACAACTCGAGCTCCGAATATTCCCTACAAAATCGGGCGACATCAATACCTTCACACCTCAACAGCCTTAGTAAATATCTTGCTAAAGAAGAACAGATTGAAACAAGTGAAGAAGATAAGAAGAATAGAAGCATACCAAAGGTTGTTTTCAAGAAGCTGAGAACATGGGAATTGATCCTAAGAAACTCCAAAAGGTCAGACAAAAGTTCAAGGAAGCTCAGCGCCGCATATCAAATGAAAACAAATGGAAGAAAAGAAGAAGAAAACTGGCCATCGTGCAAAGCATTGAACATTACAACTGACAATGACAAACAAGGCTTCCCTAAAAGATCACAAATGTCGAATCATCCACAATACCAAACCACCGCCATGAACGCTTACGAGGGGATGATAAAGACACTTAGAAGTTCATGATCCCTCAAATTCACCGACTTTGGGATCACCGAACTTGATGAGCTTGGTCCAATTGTTGAAAAGAAGATGAATGCGTGGTTAGGACCTCGATGAAGATGCTCAAGAAAGATATGAAAGATCGAGGGAATATCCAAACAACTAGAATTCACCACTTTAATCAGACCTCAAGGATCTCAACCACAATCATCCATCGCAAAAGGAAGAGAGTTGAGTTCCAACCCCGAGATTAAAGTGCCCGGATCGGAGTGTAACAGTGGAGCTCAGGAGTGAAGTTTGTGAACTGTCTTGTGATTGAAAAGCCTGAAAGTGGGCTATTTTTCATTGATGTCTATGGAAACCCAAGATTCCAAAGTGGAGTGATATTGACGCTTGGAGTGGCTACAATGATCGCCTATATTCCAGTTGGCCTCTCAAATTCGACATCTCGAGAATATCGTGTTCTGCGACCACTTAAATGCAAAGATAAGAGACCATCCCGACAGAGAAACACTCATCAAGAAAGTTAAGCTTGAAGCACGGGAATCCATCTCGGACCGACATCATTTTGATTTATATTTTGTACTAGTAGTAGGAACCTTGTAATTTGATCAATAAACGATGTATGTTTTGTTAAAAGATTCAGTGTTCCTTATTGTATTTATTAGTACATTCAGTTTAAGAATAAGCCATTTGCTCACTTACATCGACAACACTTTAGCTATTTGTATATCCAAATAGCTTAATGAGTTGGTTCTAAATACCCAAACCCCTTAATCTAGGATTTGAATAGAAAATAGCCCAAGTACTTAGACCGTTAATGTAATCAGTGTCACCGAGTATAGTCTTCGAGTCATCTTCAAGAAACTCAAGACGAGGCGAAGATGAAGTCTCTCCACTCAAGAAGCGGAACTTAAAGGGTGAAGACTGAGTCCGTAAGAAGATGATGGATTCAAATGGAAGATGACAATAACTCATCAATCCCTAAGACTCCTCTCCAACTACTTACACCCAAGACAAACTGGTAGAAGATCAAGGATAAATAGATCGGAGAAATATGACAAGGCGATAAGTTTGAATCGATAAGAAGAAGTCCTTATCAACATAAGTCAACTTTCTCCCCGAATGGCTATTCTACAAGCTCGTTTATCAATGAGTTATGGAAAGCAAATTTCACTTTACTTAGAATAGTCTTTAGAAATGAGAGACAAAATACATCGATTTTTGTCTCTATATGATATCGATTTCTACTTAGAAAGAGTTAAAACTCATACATGTATAAATAGCATAATAGGACAGTGAAAAGATCAAGCCGGTGAATTGAAAACACACACACACAAGCCATCTTTTCACTCCTCCAAATACAACTTAGTTCCATATAGATAGCTCAATGAGCTCTAAGATTGTGCCTGCACTTTAGCCCGAGCTGTGGGGAGTCACACAACTTTGTTTATTTCAATCCCAAGTACTATTCTGCCAAGTACTTGGTAACGTATCTTTTGTTGATTTGTTTCTAATAAGAATATGATGTTGAAAATTTATAAGTGTGTTTTACTTATGTTAATTTTAGTCATTGTTCACTATTAACTTGTTTTTATTCTAAACCTGCTTTAAACCTTAGTGAACGGGGAACAACAACAAGTATCTATAACATTTTCATTGTCCCCTTTGAAAACTAAATAATATGTTAATAAAATATTTGAACCCAGGTTTATAAATTACTACATGATGGGTCCATGTTGAAAAATAGTTTTATACGTAGAGTTTGACTTGCTTTATGTATATAAAGGTGTCTGGTCTAAATGAAATATTAGTTTTTGAAGAATCTTCATATAAACGTTTCCGTTATTTTAGTCATATTGGGTTTAATTGTTTTACACGATTACAAATCATACTCATAAAATTCATTACTCTTTTAAGTATTTGTATGTAATTTACAATGACGACGTAAGTATAAAAATATTAATCGACGAGAAATTTTTGAAAAGGCGAAATGAAAGTGATTCGTCAGGAATGTAGTCGTGGTCTCAAGCACGAAGTCGGCTCTTAACGAATACCACTTGGTCAAAGCATGGGCTTCGCTTGGTCTAATGCAAACCAAACGGACCTTCACAAACGGGCCGCCCATGTATTTAACCCAACACATGAATGAAATTTGTGGGCCTAGCAACATAAACGA
Source organism: Chrysanthemum makinoi (assembly GCA_910596185.1). NCBI lineage: Eukaryota > Viridiplantae > Streptophyta > Magnoliopsida > Asterales > Asteraceae > Chrysanthemum > Chrysanthemum makinoi. The sequence goes on from OU343221.1 coordinate 161,708,274, forward strand.
CCCCCAAGAAAGAGGACACCTCGTGGCCCAAGTTTTGACACTTAACTTGAATGAAAGAGAGTTGAGATATACTATTTTTTTACATGAGTACCAATGGTGTTTTAGGCGAGTAGGACTAGAGGGATCACAACATATATTGGTTGTTTTTAGTTTCAAAACATGAAAGCTCGTGAGTGGGACAAATATCAAGGAGATACATAAAGTATCACTAATCCGATTAATATGACGCGAAGTTACTTGTAGGTATTGACTCAACTTCAAAAACATTTTAACTCATAAAATTTGGCATCTTAACACTCATTTCCATGACAAAACATTAGAACCTGGGAACTTACCCCCTTCGGGTGCATTTATTCCATTCGAGGCATAGCCACGCAGGTAACGTATCACCGAAAATTATCAAATTACTTAGATTACTTAGACCTAAAATCGAACGAGAATTAAGCCAAGTATAACCCGAGAATAGTTTAGCAAGTAAGTTATTAAGCCTAAGGTAATAATAGATTTACAAGCTCATAAGTCACACATAAACCTCTCTATACTAACGTAGCTCTAGTAAGTAACTCCTGCTTACTTATTTTTATTTCTTTATCTTCCTTCTAGTGGCATTACGACAACCACAACAACAACAATATATTTCACTTATTGCAAATCAACTTTGGCCAATTATTATGTTTCATACAAAACAAATGCCAATCGAAAAAAAGAAAAATATAATAATAACGAATTTGAATAAAATTGAAATGGATTAGGAGACTAACAAAATAACAATGCTTACAATGATCCCCAAAGGGTCGAATGTAAGACTTCAATGGGGGTGACCGACGATTTGGTACAATTAAAAACTTGCAAAACCTTCCTTATACTTCCCTTAATAAAACCCCTCAATCAATTTTGAAAAGCCCTTGATTTGCCCAAACCCTAATCTTTTCGATTATGAGAGATTTGTGAAGAAACTGTGATACTCATGGCTATAAGTAGGAGGATAAAAGGATATATTGACTCTTCTTTCTTGGTCTTCAAATGGAAGAGACCTTTTCTTGGCTTTCATTGTTCCTTCTTCTTTTCCAGCCGCCATGGACCTAGCCTAGGGTAGGCGAGATTGATAAGACAATTCATGGTTGAAACTTGGAAGGGATGGGGACATGAGACTTTTGTTCCCGACTTTTGAGAGAATCATAGGAAGAGAAAAGAGTAGAGTGAGGAGGGAGTGAATGAGGCATAGCTTTTAGGTTTAGGAGATGGAGGAGTGAACAAGAACCTCAAGAAAGGGCTGGGTTTTGATTTTACCGTAAGAAGAAGGAGACAAGAAATTCTTATAAAGGTAAACAAAAGCAGAGAGAGGGCGATATTAGAGGTAGGTTAGATTATTTTTAGTTTTAGTTTTATTATTTTTATTATTAATTGTATTTTATCTACTCAGTATAGTATAACCGCCTGCATTTAAATAACGTGATTCTCAAGTAAACTACTTTCCAGTATCCATATTTTATAAATCTTATATTTCCTGAGACGCTTTGACGAGAGAAAAATTATGGTATTATTGTCATCTTGAGATTAGAAATTAGATTTCGTGCCAATATTATTATGGTGTTGGTATGCAAGGTGCCACTAGCCAAGAATAACGAGATGGTCTCCCGCTTGAGTCATAATAATCTCGAAATAAAACTCGATATTCTTATATAAATAATAGTCGAAATTGACAGATT